>QRFJ01006802.1:0-86573 GCA_006176705.1 Cocos nucifera | reverse complement strand
ATTTTTAAATTTAAATAATTTTAATCTAAATAAATAATAAATTACTCTAGATCATTATCTGATAAATTTATGTTTAAAAATAAATATTTTAGATTGTATGGACTGATCTTATAATGTTGTCCTACTGTAAGGTATATTCTTTATAGTTTAAAGGTTGTCTTAGTATGTGCTGATTAAAAACTTGATCATAAAATTTTAGATTTATTCTAAAAGATTTTATAATTTAATTAAAAATATTTTAATTTAGTTTTATGATCATAAATATGTTATATTTGATCTAAGATAATTTATGATTGTTTAAAATTAAAATTATTTCTATCAGATGTTCATAATCATAAATATGTTTAGATTAGATCTAATGTAAATTCATGTTTATGTTTATTTGCATATTGATTATGAATCAAACATGCAATTGGTTGGTAGAACCAAGCTATAAAAATATTTTATAAATATAAAATTTATTTTTGAAATATCAAATTCTAACTCTCAGTCCAAAACTTAATTAAGAATTAAGAATTATTACGTTTAGGATCTAGGATTATGAATTGAAGATCCTAAGAAATAAATCATAACATTGAGGGGATGCTTAGTTGGAGGGAGTAGGGGTCCGAAATCAGAATGAAAATGAATGACTCCCATTCCAACTGTTTGGCTGGGGGGGGGTCTCATTTCGATTCTAATTTCAGGGTGGAATGGTAATGGCCCAATTTACCTAAAACTCAATTCCCACTCTTTTCTATGGATTCAAATTTTTATTTTCATTCTCACTATGATTTTGATTTTGGTTATGAACCAAACACTTCAAAGGATTAGGCCATTCTAATTTTGATTCCAATCTATTTTGATTCTCATTTCGAGTCCAAGTCCAATCGTTAACCAAGCATCCCCTTGGCTTAATGGATTAGAGGAAATTAGGTCCATTAATTGGGTTAGAGCTAAGATTAGATTAAATAAAAGACTTAATTAGAGAATTGACTAAATCTAATCAAATATTATCTTAAATTAGATCAAGGATTCTCTAGATCAATTACAATAGTTATAGTTGGTCAAGTCCATATTTTTAACGAGAACCAAAATGGACTTGATTCTGGACTATGCATTCTAGCATAAACTTTTACATTGATCTAATCGAAACCAATTAACTAGTTGATATCTAAGATAAGTCTAGCAATTTATGATCAGTGGTCGTTAATTGGGAGCTACTCACATTGATTCAGTCTTTGATAAGTTAATGGTATATCCCTCCTACCGATCTCACTTACCTAGCATTCTTGGTAAAGTTATGTTTTGATCAGATTACTTGACAATTTGAGCTATCCCATGTCAGCTAGGTAAATCAGTATGATTGATTTAGATGCTCCTAGACTAGCCTATCTATGATCTTCAATTTGAGCTATCCCATGTCAGCTAGGTAAATCAGTGTGACCGATTTAGGTGCTCCTAGACTAGCTTATCTATGATCTTTCTTAATCTAACTTGGTGAAGTCGGTGGAAGGATCATGATTAACTGGTTCATCTAACTCTCTTCTCTAAATCAAATTAACCAAATTCTCTAAAATTATTAGATCCTTAAAAATGAAATACTTATGGTGATAGCTAAATCATAGCCTCCAATTAAGTGACTGATAATGGATCCATTAGTTGGATAATCATTGGAGGCCCAAAGACCTGGTGCTTATTGGCTAATGGAATTATCATTCATTATATGATTTTTTAGCTGCATCTCTCTAAATAGTGGTTAGGTTGACCAACCAAAGTTGGGCTTAATCGTTCATTGGTTAGATGGACCAAGTATGGTCATGTTAATGGTTGGATCTAACTAGATCTTTTTAGTGAAGGTCAAATCCTACTGATTAGCTACTAGGACAAAATTAAATTATTAGAAGTTGTTTAGAGAAATAATTGGTTATGAACCTATCCTTAGATGTACATGGGTTGACCGATCAATGTTTGACTTGTATACAATCTATGTGGATTTTAGTACCCACAAAGAAATTAGGATAATTTTTTGAATTGAAGATAGAGGCTATCAATTTGAATAAAATAGTAGAAAAATTTTTTGATTAAAATTCAAATCTTTAGATTTAATAAATTATTTACTAATTAATATTTTATTTTTTTTGTATAGTTATGGTCACTATCCTTTCGCTCTGATCATTGTTGGACAATCATAAGCTAGTGGGACCCATCTTCGATAATTAAGACTGCAAGTTGAAGATTATTCTAGAGCATAAATAGATCCTATACATGTTGAAAGATCTAGGACCTAAGGAGCCAGTTCCCAATGCACATAGGTCAGTTTGAGACACTTACCAGAAGTGGCTCAATGATCGAACCATGGTGCGTTGTATCATAGTGGCGGCTATGAGCGATGAGTGCAGTCACAGGTTCAAGATAGCTCAGCTAGAAAATATGTTTCAAGTGTTGAATGAGTCTTTCGGCACACCCGATAATATTGAATGGCATAAGACTAGTTATGCCATCTTCAATGCCAGGATGAGGGATGGAGCTTCAGTCACTGATCATGTATTGTACATGATTGAGATGATAGAGCATTTGAGCTAGCTTGGCTTTCTCTTCTAAGAGCAGCTAGGAAAACTTGCAATTCTGAACTCACTGCCCAAGTCTTATCTCCCTTTTTTTACTCATTATAGAATGACAAAGCCTAATGTTAACTATCATGGGTTACTGGGATTACTTCAGAACTTTGATAACGATCACCAGCTCCACAAAGAGTAGGTGAACTTAGTGGAAGGGTTTTCTTCTAATTCTCAATCCTTTAAGAAAGGAAAGATGAATAAGAAGAAAAAGTTCAATAAGGTGCAAGTTCAGGCTAAGACATCTGTGAGGTCCAGACCAAGAAATTCAAGCCCGATAAGAGTCAGGCAGGTGCTTCTTCTGTAGAAAATAGGGGCATTGAAAGAGGATCAATCAGTACATTGCCTCCTTGGACCCGAACAAGCTGAGAAAGAAGCAAAATGTTGCTAGTCAAGAAACTTATACGATAACTCCTTGCAATTTTTCTATTTATGATATTACTAACTAGATATTGGATACCAGAAGTCCTTACCATATTTGCAATTCATTGCAAAGGTTGCAGGTTAGTAGAAAATTCAAACAAGACGAGAGATTCCCGAATACTAGAGATAGAAGATCAATTCTAGTTCTAGCATTAGAGATATTAAAACTTATATTTGAGTTACATACTATTATTCTTAGTGATTGTCACTATTGTTCTAGTTTTTTTAAAATTATCATTTCTGTGAGCCTTTTGACCAAAAATAATTATGAGATTTTAATAAAAAAAAAATTTAATATCATTTGAATAGTATTACTATATTTTTTGAACATTTAAGCAATGGAATCTATATGATATCACAAACTATTAATATAGTCTACCCCATTGGCAAGCACCCTAGACTAGATAATGTGTCTGATATCTACTTATGATACTATAGACTAGGTCATATTAACAAGAATAGGATAAATAGGTTGACTTTAGAGGGAATCCTTGAAGTCCATGATTGTGAATCACTTCCAACTTATGAGTTTTGCCTTTTTAGAAAAATGACCAAGTCATCTTTTACTGAAAAAGGTAAAAGAGCCATTGAGCTCTTAGGTCTAGTACATACTGACGTATATGGACCTATGAGCACAAGTGCTAGAGATGGATATTTCTACATCACACTTTCAAGGATAACCTATCTAGGTATGGATATGTCTATCTGATGAAATATAAGTCGGATTCATTTGAAATATTCAAAAAATTTTGAAATGAAGTAGAAAAATAAATTGAAAAGAATATTAAAACTCTTTGGTCCAATCGAGGAGAATACATTTCTGGTGAGTTTCTCACATATCTAGGAGAGAATGGAATTCTCTCCTATTGGACTCCTCCAGAAATACTACAGCATAATGGTGTGTCTAAAAGGAGGAATTAGACTCTATTAGATATGATCCAATCCATGATGAGTTTTTCTAGCTTGCCCATATCCTTCTAGGGATATGCACTCGAATTAGGTTGCTATCTTCAAATAGGGTTTTGAGTAAATCTATTATTAAAACTCCATATGAGATATGGATAGGATGTAAACTAGTACCTCCACACCTTAGGATCTGGGGGTGTCTGGCTTATGTCAAATGGTTAATCACAAATAAATTGGAACCTAGGTTTGACAAGTGCACATTCATAGGGTACTCAAAAGAAACTAAAAGATATATTTTCTACCACAGTAATAAGCAAAAGGTGTTCGTCAGTCTTAAGACAATCTTTTTAGAAAAGGAGTTTCTTGGTGAAGAAATTATTTTCTCTAAGATTGAGCTTGAAGAAGTTCAATAGGTAGAAAAGCCAACACCAGTTGCCGAACCTGAACCAGATTTGATCAAATCAAAATCGGAGCCCCCTACACTATTAAGCCAATCCGATAGCATACCGCATTAGCTGGATAGATACTACAGTTTCTTGATCTAGGATGGTGATCCTATTGAACTCGATGAGAATGTTAAGGATCTGATCATCTGTATGGATGCAATACAGAGATCTGATTTTGAAAAATGGCTTGAGGCCATGAAATTTGAGATGAAGTCCATAAAGATCAACAATGTATGGACATTGGTTAACCTACCTAAAGGGATTAAATCTATTAGGTGTAAGTGAATCTTCAAGAGGAAAAGGGGTGCAGATAGAAAGGTGGAGATCTATAAAATCTATCTGATTGCCAAAGGGTATCATCAATGTTATGGTATTTACTATAACGAGACATTCTCTCTTATGGCAATGGTCAAATTTATTTGGATTATGCTTGGAATAACTATCCATCTAGATTATAAGATCCGGCAAATCGATGTAAAGATAGCTTTCCTGAATAAAGAGCTGACACTTGTAATATGCTTCTAAGGATAATTTTATAATTTTGACTATAAATTAATAAAAAAATTATTTTCTATCATAGTATATATTTAAAGTATCTATGATATATCCTTTGAGTTAATGATAATGACAATTCATATTTTCAAGAGTTGAAAATTTAAGATATGAATTTTCATAATTAACTCATTAACTACTTCCAACCGTAGGATCATCATAAGGATGATGATCGATCTGGAAGGTTGGTGTACGATCACTTTCTTAGGATAGATTTTCTTAAGTCTATAGTATAGAGATACCATAGCAAGAGTATAGGTACTCATTATAGAATGAAGGCACTGAGCATGACCACCTCGAGCAGTCATAAGGAAGTTTACCTTCTCATCGATGACTAGCTCGATGCTACAGTAGTGCATCTGATTTTTTGATCTGAGGTGCATCGATAGTTTATCTTGAGGGTGTTATAGTTTGACTATACAATAACTCGATCTCCTAGCCATTCGAAATCCTAAGGTGTATGTGTCGGGAATGCACGCTCTTCCCACGTGGATCAATATGGCCATCGGTGATTAGTCAAGCAATAAGAAAGTACTTCTCAAAGATTAATACGGAAGCATGATCAAACAATTCAAGGAATAGAGAAGAAGAAAAGAAGAGATTTTTGGAAAAAAAGAGCTTTTATTTAGTATATTTCAACATCATTTTTAATCTTGACCTATTTTCAATATATATACTTTACATAGGATCAAGTCCAAGCTTATAGAAAAACTTTTCAAATCCAAACAATCCACGTACATAAAATAATAACCCACGAAAACTGAGTCGGCCTAGTTTCAGACTGAGCCGGCTAACCTGTGACTGGGTTGGCTCAGTCTGGCCAATTGTATACTATACCAACAATCCAAAAATGCTATTTTCTATCTAGATTTTTCTCTAAGACCTAGCTGACCCAGTCCTAGACTGAGCTAGTCCAGTTCTCAACTGAGCTAGCTCAGTCTCAGGGTGAGCCAGCCCAATTTCTAAATTTTGCTATTGAGGCTGATTCTTCTTCCGTCTTGCTTCCGTCTTCCCATGACCTATCTTCTCATGTTTCTAAAACTTGAGAGTGCCACTTCTGAGCTCACATTCTCCACCTTGGTGCTTCCAAGTCTTTGTGAACTCATCTCTTCTCAACAAATCCATCCATGCCATACATCTCTGAAAGCTGTCACTAGGAAGTACCTTCATGAGTGCATCAAACTGATTCTTCTTAGTATGGACCTTCATCAGTTTCACTACACCTTCCACTAGCACTCTGATCCTATGGTACCTCACATCTATATGCTTTGTGCGTGCATGATAAACTGGGTTCTATGCCAACAACAGAGCACTCTGACTATCATTGAATAGTGTAACCTTGCTATGCTCCACCCCCAACTCAATAATCAGCCTACTAAGCCAAAGGGCTTCCTTTATAGCCTCTGTTATCTCAATGTACTTGGCCTCTATGGTAAATAAGACTCTGATTGACTGAAGAATTGATCTCTAAGACACCGATCCATCACATATGCAAAAGAGGTATCTAGTAGTAGACCTCCTTGTGTCAAGATCACTAGCATAATTTGCATCAACAAACCCTTCTAGAGGACCTGAACCTTCACACATCTTCATAGATTATTCTTCAAATCCTTCTAACTGCGCACCAAACACCAAACCATAATTCCTTGTTCCATGTAGATATCTCAATATCCATTTCAATGCTTTCTAGTGTTTCTTCCTAGGGTTAGCCATGTATCTACTAATCATGTTCACTACATGTGCTATATTTGGTCTACAGCATACTATAGTATACATCATACTGCCTACAGCATTTGCCTAAGAGACTCGTTCTATGTACTCACTCTCCTCTTCTGACTAGGGGCTCTGTAACTTAGAGAGTGACAAATAGCTCGGCAATGGCATCTCTGCAGGTTTGGCCTTCTCCATTCCAAACCTCTCTAGAATCTTCTAGATATACTTTTCTTATGATAAATAGAGCACTCCTTTGCACCTATCTCTAGAAATCTCCATTCCAAGGATTTTTTTAGTTGGACCCAAATCCTTCATCTCAAACTCAGATGATAATATCTTTTTCAATCTTTTCACAGCATTCATGCTTCTACTAGCTATAAGCATATTATTTATATACAATAATAGGTATAGGGCATCCTCCTCATCTATATTCTTGACGTAGATACAATAATCATGTTCACATCTACTAAAACCTATGCTTAAGACAAAGCTATGAAACCTTCGATACCACTGACGAGGGGATTGTTTCAAGCCATACAAAGACTTTCTAAATAAACACATCTTTTCTTCCTATCCCATCTCCATGAAACCATCTGGCTGCTTCATGTAGATTCTTTCCTCCAAAGTCTCATGAAGGAAGGTCGTCTTCATGTCCATCTATTCCAATTTTATGTTATGCTATGCCACTAGTAATAGCAAAACTTGAATAGATGTATGACGCACTACAGGAGAAAATTTTTATGTAGTCAATCTCTTCCCTTTGTGAGTATCCCTTTGCTATCAGCCTTGCTTTGAATCTGACTCCACATTATTCTGAAAGTACTTCTTTCTTTGTGAATATCCACTTTGAGTCAATAGGTCAAGTACCCTTTGGAAAATCCACTAGTAGCCATGTCTGATTCTTCTCGAGTGATTCCATCTCCTCCATTATAGCCTGTACCCATGAATCATGATCGTCACTCTCCATGGCCTGTGTATAATTCTCTAGATCTCCATTAGTAGTGATGAGTGCATAGGAGATAATCTCATCAATGCCATATCTGATCGATCTCCTAATAGTACGCTGGGGCTTGTGCAAAGCCACTCCCACTAGCACATCTGTGCTTGATGTCTGTGGCTACTCCTGCACATCTGTCTAAACTGCCAACCCTTCATACTGATTTTCAATTTGAGATAATACTTTTCCACCCAGATCTACCTCAATAGGAACACTCTTATAAGTGGATGTAACCTCCATGCCATCATTCTCTGATTGACCACCGCTATTTTTCTAGTTCCATCTATCCCAGACCTCCTCAAGATGCTCTTCTCATCAAAGATAACGTCCCTACTGATCACTGACTTCTGTGTTTAAGAGTTCCACAGCAGGTACCCCTAGACTCCTTGTGGATATCCTATGAATGTCATCTTTTAAGATTTTGGATCTAATTTGCTCCTATCGGTTGCCTCCATATGTGCATAGGCTATGCAACCGAAGACTTTTAGGTGGCCAAGGTCCACCTTCTTTCCACTCTAGACCTACTCTAGAATGCCTCTATTCAGCTTATAATGAGGGGATCTATTCACAAGAAAATAAGAAAAAGTTAGAGCATCACTCCAAAAGAACTTTGTGAGTGATGTCTGCAGCCTCAAACTTTGTATCTTCTTGATCAATGTTCATTCATCCTCTCCACAAGACCATTCTGCTGGAGAGTCATCTTCACCATGTAATGGCATTTGATGTCATTTTCCTCATAGTGCCTTCTAAACATCAGGCTAGTATACTCTCCTTCATTATCCAATCTTAGATATTTCGCCTGTCTTTCTGACTCCTTCTCTACTTCAGCTCTCCAGGCTCTGAATTGGGCAAACACCTCTGATTTTTCTCTGATCAGATAAACCTATACATCTGAGTGTACTAAATCCAGTACTTCCTTACTGCGCTTGGTACTTCTGGCAAACTTCATCCTATGTTATTTGCCAAAGATGTATGGCTCACAAAAATCTATGCCCTCCTTCTTTCGGACTAGGATCATACCTCTTCCGCTTAGTTCAGTGAGCCCACGGTCACTCATATGATCCATCCGATAGTGCCATAGCTGATATAAAATCTGCTCCTCCTATGCCACTACTAGCACCTCTGCTATCATTCACCACTGAGCCTTCTATTCTGTAAAGATTGTTGCTCAGTCTTCTACCTCTCATCACCACCAAAGCTTTCTTGAAAATTTTCAGACATCCACTCCCATCCTGGCTACTAAAAGTATAACCCTGCTCCTCCAAGTAGCCCAAAAAAATTAAATTTTTTTTCAACTTTGGTACATTCCTTATATTTGATAATGTTTGAATGATCCCGTCGTACATCCTCATCCAGATAGAAACAATTCTAGCTACTTTGCATGGATGATCATCTCCAAGGTTGACAAGACTGACACTTCCACCATTGGTCTTCTGGTAGGTAACAAACCTCTCCCAATGAGAAGTATAGTGGTGCGAGTATGCTGAATCTAATATCCATATAGTATCATACTCTATGGATCCATCTGATACAACTAGCAGATCTTTTCCACTGCTCATAGAAGTTGTATCATCTTCCTTACTGGCCTTCTCTTTTTCTGATCTCAAAAGGGGATAATCTCTCCTCAAGTGTCCAGACTGATGATATTTATAATATTTCAATGTCATCTTCCTCTGATCATGAGACTTTGATCTGCCCTTGGATTTTTCTCTTATCTTCTCCTTTGATGTTTCTTATCTTTCGTTCACAGTCAAGATCTCAGACTTAGGATCTTCCTTGTAGATCTTTTTTCTTTGCTCATTTGATCTAAGCACACCAACAACCTCTTCATAGTTTAGGGTTTTCTTCCCATAAACTAAAGTTGTTATGAGACCATCATATGAAGTTGGGAGAGAACATAATAGCAGCAATGCCCAATCCTCCTTGTCGATCTTCACATCCAAACTCATCACCTTAGAACACATCTGATTGAACCTTCGGATATGTGCAACAAGATCTTCACCTTCGAGCATCCTCAGACTATACAGCTATTTCTTCAATCACAGCTTATTCATCATGTTCTTTCCCATGTATGTGTTCTTCGGTCTCTCCTAGAGCCCCATTGCCATAGTTTCTGTGCAAACCTCGGGCAAAACTTGATCGATCAAGCACATCCAAATTGTGCTAAAAGTAATTTCCTCCAATTCTTCCCAATCCTTGGCACTAATTTTTTTCGACCTTTCTTTTATCAAGACCTTATAGATCCTCTACTAAACCAATAAGTCCTTTACTCTTTACTGCCATAGAGTAAAGTTTCCCTTACCATTGAACTTCTTAAAATCCATCTTGAATGCACTTGATTCCATGACTTCAAATAAGTTAAGAACAGATCCCTAACACCCTTCACAATCTCATACACCAGCAAAACTATCCTTCAAAAAAGATCTAACTAGCCCAAGAGCCTCTTTCCAAACTTCTGTATCATTGTTCCTCCATGTAAACAATCTTCACCTCAATCTAGAGATAACCATGAAGCAAACTAGAAGTTTTTGGATAAAACCTGATACAATAGATCCTGGATGTAGTAAATCCTAGGTGTCTTCCTTCCATGCAACAACATACTGATACCAAATGTTAGAAATGCGTGCTCTTCCCACATGGATCGACATAGCCATCGATTATTAGCCAAGCAATAAGGAAGCACTTCTCAGAGATTAATGCAGATGCACGATCAAAAAATTCAAGGAATAGAGAAGAAGAGAAGAAGAGATTTTTGAATGAAAAGAGCTTTCATTCAGTATATTTCAGCATCATTTTCAACCTTGACCTATTTTTAGTATATATACTTTACAAAGTGTTAAGCCCAAGCTCATAGAAAAACTTTTTAAATCCAAATAATCTACGTACACAAAATAATAACCCATGAAAACTGAATCGATCCAATTTCAGACTGAGCTTGCTAACCTGCGACTGGATCGACCAATTGTATATCGTGCCAATAGTCCAAAAATGTTGTTTTCTATCTAAATTTTTTTTTAAGACTTAGCTGACCCAGTTCTGGACTGAGCCAGCCCAATTTTCAACTAAGTCAGCTTAGTCTCAGGGTGAGCTGGCCTAGTTTCTGAACTTTGCTATTGAGGCTGATTCTTCTTCTAACTTGCTCCCATCTTTTCATGATCTATCTTTTCATATTTTTAAGACTTGGGAGTGCCACTTCTGAGCTCATAGTATGTTGGCTATAGCATGTTCATTATAGGAATTAGATTACACCAATAGGGAATCTATCCACCTTGATAAATGAGGAGTAGTCCTATAATAATCATGAGATTGAGTCCTTAAGCCCATGGCCATGGTAGAGTAAAGATGATAGAAAGAGTTTCTATTAGAATTTTACATCAGACTCGAATCAAATGATTAATTCATATGATGGATGTTGGATTTGACGAGTTCACCTTAACACTAATCTTGTCGAGGCTTAAGATAAAAGAATCTAATCAAGCAGATAACTGCATTAAGAGGTTCACATTCAATTTTGATGGATTGCCATCATATACTGCTAGATGTCACTGATGGATTTTGAAAGTAATTAGAATGATTTTGATGATCGATCATTCTAATTGTATGAATCAGAAAAGTTCTGATCCATCGAAAGGTATTTTGATGATGTCGATGATAGAGATCGCGACATGTCTCATTACTATACAAAATCTAATCTAACTGGGTCATACAAATAAAAATTTGGGTCTGAATGTCATTAATTAAGCTAATCTAGTTTGATTGATTTGGACTAGATCCATTCAGGTTCAAAATAATCATGCTAGCACATGATTGAGCATGGCTTTCTTCTTTTGTAATCTTTCTGATTCATCGCAATTGAGTCAAATTTGATTTGACTCATTCTTGTATCTTGAATAAATTTATTTTCATCTAATTGGAATAAGTCTAGATTATATGAATTGTAGAAATTAAATCCATTCCTAATGCAATTAGACTAGGGTCAAAAGTTGACCCAATTGAGAGAATTGATGGCCATCTGATCAAATGGTTCTAAAAAATTCTCTAAAATTTTTTTGATCTAATTTTTGGATATATGATAGGACTTGAGTCATGCTATGAGTGTGCAAAATTTCATGATTTATGGTGGTGGTTTGACTAGGTTTTGATAGAGTTTGATTTGGATTAAACTCTTGAGGGAAGAGTCTTAGGCGTAATGGACTCTTCCTTATCTACTCATGCCACCACCTTCTAGATTGAATTTTGGTGACAAAACCAAATGAAATCTAGGATTTCACATAGAGAATAAGTCCTAGAGTCTTTTTGATCATGTAATAAGTGATTTGGTCAAAGAAGGACTCTAAATGGCGTTGGATTTAAGAAACCTTTCTCATGCCAAGGAGAGCATCGCATGATTTTATTTTTCATGCAGAGGTGCTATTGCCCATACCATATCCCATGCCTCCTCTATCCTCTCTCTCTCTCTCTCTCTCTTCTATAAGCCTAAAAGGTTAGGCATAAATCTAAGTTGAAGGTCCAAGATTTTTGGCACAAGATTCAGGATCTATACGATGATATTCATGAGATGGATGGGCTGCCTTCAGAAATAGTTATGAAGGATCTACATATAAGATCTAGATCTAATCTTTAGAAGAGAGATTTTCAAGGAGAAGATGTTTAGATCCTATCTAAGTGGATACCAATAGAGGTCAAGTGCATGCATGGATCCTTCCAAAACCTCTGGAACTAATAAGATCATCGCAGGATAATCAGATTACCCAATAAGGTACCTTAAATTAAATCTGATTTAATTTTAAATATCAGATCATCATGATTAGATCTAAGAACTCTTAGATCTAATTAGATCATAGAAATTTTTGTAGAAAAATCCACCTCAGATCTAATCAGATCTAGACGATCCTACGGTGGAAAATCAGATTTTTCTTTAACTGGTATGATAGCTACATTGGCAGTTCTTCAGATCTTTTTTAGATCTAATTTATTTTTTATTTATGATCTAATATTAAATGATTTTAAATATCATATTAGATATAATTAGATCTAAAATCAAAAAATTAAAAATTATGTGATTTAGATCTATAATGTATAAGATGCATGACTAGACTAGGAATAGAATAGTTCTATGTGTAAGTATGATCATATTATTAATTAAATTAAATATAATTTTATATCTATTTTTTTTATTATTTTAAAATTATAATTATTATAATCAAATCTAAAAAATATAAAATATAATTTTTAATTTTTAATTTATTCATATGAGATATGAAAAATGCATGCTTAGACTGGTTATAGAATAGTTCTATAAAATATCTTGAATAATTTTTATTTTTGATGTGATTAAATTTAAAATTTTATTTTTTAGATTTAATATATGATATTTTAGATCTAAAAGCATACATGGTTTATTGAGTTATGATACATGAGATGTACGTAAGACATGTATAGGTTAGATTTTTTGTATATATGGTATATGATTTAGATCTAACTAGTTTTATTTTAGAAAATATATTTTTGATTAAGGTGTTCTCCTTGGTTGTCTGATCGTAAGAACAAAATAGGATTTAAAGACCCTCTCCTGCCATTCGATGGGATGTTCTTATGATGTATAGGGGTGCTGCATATTTGTTCTTAATCAAAAATCAGAACTTAATTTTTACAAAATTCTAGATTCTAAAATTTTAGGATTTTGTTACATATTTTATTCATGAATCTAAAACTTAATTAAGAATTAAGAATATAAAATTAATTAAATCTAAAAATTATGAATTTTTAGATCTAAGACATCTTCATAAAATTGAGTTTGGACTTGGATAGCTCAATTAGATCTAGCGGTTGATCAAACCAAATCAAGGGTTGATTAGGTGGGATCAAAGAAAGCTTAGAATTGAGTAGCCTAATAGGATTAAGTCTAGGTCAAGATTGAATCACATTGAGATGTGACTTGATCAAGTCAAGATGTAATTTGGCTCTACGGTTCGAGCTTGGATTGTAGGCTGACCCGATTGATTTTGCTTTGATAATTTAATGTCTAAGATAAGTCTGGCATATATGATCGACTAGTTTTTAATTGGAAGCTACTCGATCTGAATGCATTCTTATTGAGTTGATGACATATCCCTTCCACTGGTCTCACTTACCTAGTCATTTGTGTCGACCCAATTTTGATTTAAGATGGCTAACAATTCAAACCAATCCATGCCACTAGGTTAGTCATAATTATTATGACTAAGTCAAGTCAAGTTTAAAGAGACCTAAATTAAATCTTCCTAAGAAAATATTAAGTCTAAGGTCTTCTACCATTGTAGATGTGCAAGCTCTTTTCGGGGTTAATTGTTCCCGATTGGATATAGTGGTTCAATTGCATTGGAAAGACACAACTATGTCTATTAGGCATTAGTTGCTATGGGTTGGAGGATGGGTTGGGCTCAACATTTTGGATGTTATGAGAGACCCAATCAGAAATCTAATTTGCACAAATGGTAGATCTGACTTAACTAAGGAGTGGAGCAATATTCTGGGCACAGTAAGCTTCATGAATTAGAGATCAAATTTGGGTGCACCACGATTAGAGAATCATTAGAAAAGAGTTGTCCACTCATCAGTTGACCCATCATCAATAACTGTTAGATGAGATGGTGAGCTAGTTGGTGGGACCGCACCATCCACTAGAAATCAATAATTATGGAGATTTTTGCATCTCTACCAAGGGAGTGTAGGGATCCGAGTAAATAGTGGAAGCTTAATTTATTTAAAAATGAAACTTCTAAACTAATTGATTAAGTTTAATTATAAAATCTAATTAGAAACTTTGACTCTCCATAGAAAAATATCTGCATCCAATCCATTAGTCCATATCTTGGATACCTATAGACCGATTGGATCCAACCACAAGGATTATTTTCGAAACTGTAAATTATTTTAGATTTCAAAAAGTTGACTCACGTGTTGGAACAAAATCCTCCCACTTTATCAACACGTCCATCCGCTGATTAGAGATCATTTCTTGAAAAATGGATGGATGAAGATAACAAAGTCAGGTATTACATATTGGGCTCGATGTCTGATGAGCTTCAGTACTAAGATGAAGACATTAAGACTAGCGGCCAAATGTTGACTCACCTACAAGAGTTGTTTGGTGAGCAGAGTTGCACAACCAAATATCAAGTCACTAAGAGACTTTTTAAGGCTTAGATGCATGATGGATAGTCGGTCCAAGATTATTATCTAATGATGATCAAGGACTTAGAAGAGATTGAGAAGCTCGATATCAAGTTAGATCAGGATCTGTAGATTGATATAATTCTGCAGCCCTTGACTGATGCATATGGATAGTTCATCATGAATTATCATATGTGTAAACTTTAAAATACCTTGTCTGAACTTATGAATATGCTGGTCACTACTGAGCTCTCTATAAAAGATTCAAATGGCTCAGTGTTTGCTGTGGAGCAAACTTCTTCCAAGAGAAAGTCTTTTAAAAAGAAGAGAAAGATCACGAAGAAGCAAAAAATGGAAGGTGGGAAGAAGAAGAAGTCAAAGCCAAAAAGAAAGGCCGCTGACAAGAAAAAATATTTTTATTGTAACACGGAGGGCCACTGAAAGTAGAACTATCCTCTTTACCTGACCAACCTAAAGAATAAGAAGGAGATAGGTACTTTTGAAGGTATGCTCATTACAGAATCTAACCTTATGATTTCTTCTGCATCCAGTTATGTGCTTGACTCTGATTCTAGTGCTCACTTATGCACTTCTATATGTTAGATGTACGCCTTAGAAGCCAGATTGGCTGACACTTATAATACACTTTTAAGAATAATTTTAACTATAAACTAATAAAAGGATCATTTTCTATCATAGTGTGCATTTAAAGTGTTTGTGATACATCCTTTGAGTTAATGATAATGATAATTCATATTTTTAAGAGTTAAAAAATTGAAACATGAATTTTTATAATTAACTCATAAATAGCTTCCAACCGTAGGATCATCACTAGGATGGTGATCGATCCAGAAGATTGGTGTATGATCGCTTCCTTAGGATAGATGTATCTTGAGTCTATGGTGTAGAGATATCGGAGCGAGAGTATAAGTACTCATTAGAGAACGAGGATATTGAGAGTGACGACCTCAAGTAGTCATAAGAAAGTCTACCTTCTCATCGATGACTAGCTCGATGCTGTAGTGGTGTGTCTGGTTCTTTGACCTGAGGTGCATCGATAGTTCATCTTGAGGGTGTTATAGTTTGACTACACCATAACTTAATCTCCTAGCCATTTAGAATCCTGAGGTGTATGTTGGCTATAGCATGTTCATTGCAGAAATTGGATTGCACCAATAAAAAATCTATCTATCTCGGTAGATGAGGAGTAGCCCTATGATAATTATGAGATTGAGTTCTTAAGCCCATGGCCATGGCAGAGTGAAAATGATAGAAAGAGTTTCTATTAGAATTTTACATTGGACTCAAATCAAATGATTAATTCATATGACAGACTTTGGGTTTGACGAGTTCACCTTAACACTAATCCTATCGAGGCTCAAGATAGATGAATCCAATCATACAGATAATTACATCGAGAGATTCATTTTTAGCTTTGATGGATTGCCACCATATACTGCTAGGTGTCACTAGTGGATTTTGGGAGCAATTAGAATGATTTTGATGATCAATCATTCTAATTATGTGAATCAAAAAAGTTCTGGTCCATCGAAAGGTGTTTCGATGAGGTCGATGATGAAGATCGTGATATGTCTTATTACCATACAAAATTGAATCTAACTAGATTATACAAATAAGGATTTAGGTCTGAATGTCTCCAATTGAGCTAACCCAGTTTGATTAATTTGGATTAGATCCAATCAAGTTCAAGGTAATCGTGCTAGCACATGATTAAGCCTGACTTTCTCCTTCTGTAATCTTTCTGATTCATTGCAACTAAGTTAAATTTGATTCGACTCATTATAGTATTTTGATTGGATTTATTTTTATTTGACTGAAATAAGTTCAAGTCAGATTAATTATAGAAATTAAATACATTCATAGTCAAATTGGACTAGGATTAAAAGTTGACCTAATTGAGAGAATTGAGGGTCACCTAATCAGAGGCTTCTAAAATTTTTTTGGGAAATTCTTTTGATTGAGTTTTGGATATATGATAGGACACGAGCATACGTTGGGTGTACCAAATTTTATGATTTTTGGAGGTGTCTAGACTGAGTTATGTAGAGTTTGATTTGGATCAAACACTTGAGGGAAGAGTCCTAGGTGCAGTAGACTCTTCCTTATCTACTCATGCCACCACCTTCTAGATTGATTTTTGGCATCAAAATTAGATGGGATCTAGGGATTTTCATGGAGATTAGGTCCAGAACTCCCAATGATTGAATAAATAAGGATTTTGATCGAAGAGGGACTCTAACTTGGTGCTATGCTTTTGTATAAAAACCCTTGTGCCCAGGCTCTTCATGGAAGAAATAATTTTGATATCCAAAAGCTATCACCCCTTCCATCTTCCACACCCTCTCTGATCCTCTCTCTCCCCTTCTTCTATGTGCCAAAGGTTGGAAATAAATCTAAGAAGAAGATCCTATCAAATTTATGAAGAGTTCAGCATCTATGCGATGGTGTTCGTGAGATGAACATGCTGCTTTCAGAAATTTTTTTGAAGAACTTTCAGATCAGATTTAGATCTGATATTTGGAGAAAAAATTTATGAGGAGAATACATTAAAATCCTGCCCAAGTTGATTTTGGTAGAGACCAGGCACGTGCGTGGCTCCTTCCAGAACCTTAGGATAGATCAGGATCATCACAAGATAATCTGATTATCCAAAATAAAAGGTATGAAATTAATTAGATTTAATTTTATTTTTAATCTTAATATCAAATCTTAAAGGATCAAATTTGAGATGTCTTAGTCTGATTAAGATCTTAGAAAAAAATTTTAAATATTTCTTCAGATCCAATCAGATCTAAATGATCCTGTGATGAAAAATAGAATTTTCCTTTTCTATGTAGGATCCTGAGGATAGCAGGAGGCTGAGGGATGGTGTGAAGATCCTATGCATCAGAAATGGAGCAAGAGTTGCTGTTGTGGTTGTAAGAACATACTCTCTTCGATTACCATCATGATTAGATTTAGTTCTTAGAGACTATTTTTATATGCCTTCAGCAAGCAAGAATTTAATTTCTATTTCATGTTTAGCATAAGAAGGCTATGTAATTAGTTTTCATAAGGACCATTATAGTATTCTTTATGATAGAAATAAAATTACAACCGATTTTCTTATAAATAGTCTCTATTAGTTATATATTGATGTTTCTATTTTTAATATCGAGCAAAATGTGAATGCCATAGGATCAAAGCGACCTAGGAATAATCTAAATGATAGGTATCTTTGGCACCTTAGGCTGGGTCATATAGCTAAAGATAGGGTTAACAAATTAAAAAAATCTGAGCTATTAAGTTTTTTGACTTTCAAGCCATATCCAATCTATGAATCATGCCTTCATGGCAAAATGACCAAGCTCGCTTTTGTAGGATATGGAGAAAGGGCCACAGACCTACTTGTCCTAGTATATACTGATGTATGCAGCCCATTAGATATATCGACCAGGGATAATTACGTCTACTTCATCATCTTTATCGATGATCTATCTCAGTATGAGTATGTATAATTGATGCGATATAAGTCTGAAATCTTTGAAAAGTTTAAGAAATTCAGACTCAAAGTAGAAAAATAAATAGAAAAACTCATTAAGGTTCTTCGATCAAATCGAGGAGGCAAATATCTTAGTTAGAAATTTTTAGAATATCTTACGGATAATGGCATAGTCTCTCAATGGAGTCCACCCAGAATGCCTCAACTCAGCGAGGTTTTAGAATAGAGAAATGGGATCCTATTAGATATAGTCCGATCCACGATGAGTTTCATGAACCTTCTTGAGTTTCTTTAGGAATATAGTCTGATGACCACTATATATTTACTGAATGGGGTTCTCTCTAAATCTATTTCTACCACACCATATGAGATATGGCATGCTAAGAAACCAAGTCTGAGTCATCTCAGAATTTAGGATTATCCGACCCATATCAAGAGACAACAGGCAAACAAATTAGAGTCTAGGTTCTTTAGTGCTCAGTTTATTGGATATCCTAAAGAATCATTAGGATATTATTTTTATCTTCCGAAAGATCACAATGTAATTATGAGTTGACACGATGGTGGCATCGAAAGATAGATTAGACTTGAGGAGAAAGTCTTTGATGAGAAACAAGCTAAGGAACCTATGGAACCCGATTAGATTGAGCCAACTCAAACACTACCTTCTTCACCTTATAGATCAAGTAGAATTTCTCGTCCTCTTGAAAAGTACTTAGGTACTATCTCAGAAGATATAGAGAAAATGTTCCTCACAAAAAATAGGGTTCATGGTGATGATCCCAAAACCTATTATGAGGCGATATCAAATATCGACTCCAAGAAATGGTTAGAAGCAATGAAGTCAGAGATTGACTCAATGAGTTTGAACCATGTCTAGACCTTAGTAGATCCACCTAAAGGTATAGTACCTATTGGATGTAAATGGATCTTCAAGAGAAAGATAGGTATCGATAGAAATGTAGAGACATTCAAAGCAAGGCTTGTAGCGAAAGAGTATAGTGAGCATGAAGGCATTGACTATCAGAATACTTTTTTGTTAGTAGCCATGCTCAAATCCATCCATACATTACTTGCTGTTGTAGCCTATTTTGATTACGAAATATGGTAGATGGATATGAAAATGACATTCTTAAATAGATATCTTGAGGAAGATATCTATATCGAACAATCGCAAGATTTCACATCTAGTAATGATGATCACAAGGTATGCAAGATGCAAAGGTCCATATAAGAACTTAAGCAAGCATCTCGGAGCTGGAATGCTCATTTCAATGATGTAATCAAATCATTTAAATTCATCAAGAATGAGGAGTCCTGTATTTTTAAAAAGGTCAGTGGGAGTGCTATTGTCTTCCTCATACTATATGTGGATGACATCCTCCTAATTGAGAATGATATTCTCATGTTGAGTACAGTTAAAATATGGTTGTCTAAGAAGTTCTCTATGAAAGATCTAGGAGAGGCATCCTTTATTTTAGAAATTAAGATCTATAGGGATAGATCAAATAAGATGCTGGGTCTCTCATAGAAAATATACATAGAGGAGGTGCTAAAGAGGTTTAGCATGAAAAACTCTAATAGGGGTTTAGTACCCTTTAGACATGGCATTCATCTATCCAAGAAGATGTGCCCTAGCACACCTGAGGAGATTGAATGTATGAGCAAGATCCCTTATGCTTCGGTAATAGGGAGCCTCATGTATGTCATGCTATGTACATGACTTAATATTGCCCATGTTATGAGTGTCACAAGAAGGTATCGATTGAATCCAAGCGAAGAGCACTGAACTTCTGTGAAATGTATCCTTAAGTACTTGACAAGGACTAAGAATATGTTTCTAATTTTTGGTAATGAAGAACTTTAGGTCTAGGAGTATACAGACTTGGATTTTATGTCCAACATAGATGATCGAAAGTCAACATCTGGAAGTTTGTTTATTTATAATGGTAGAGCTGTCAGTTGAAAGTGTTCCAAGCAGACTATGATAGCAGACTCCACCATGGAAGCAGAGTATATCACTATGTTGGAGGCTACAAAAGAGATATTCTAGTACAAAAAGTTTGCCGTAGAGCTCAGAGTGATGCCATAAGATGTCATCCCTCTATACTACGATAATAATGGTACCATAGCCTTTGTTAAGGAGTCGAGGTCTCACCAAAAATCCAAGCATGTTGAGCGGTGATACGATCTCATCTACGATTACCTCGAGAAGGAATACATCGAGGTCAAGAAAGTCGGCTCTACAGATAATGCGGTAGACCTGCTAATAAAGCCATTAAGTCAGTAGAAGATCAAAGCCCACCTTGAGAAGATGGAACTTAGATTTGTAGCAAATTGAATTTAGATCAAGTGAAAGTTTATTATATATGTTCTTGAAGCCAGATTGGCTGACATTTGTAATACACTTATATCATAATGTGTATTTAAAGTGTCTGTAATACATCTTTTAAGTTAACAATAATGATAATTTATATTTTTAAGAGTTGAAAATTTAAGACATGAATTTTCATAATTAACTCATAAATAGCTTTCGATCGTAGAATCATCATGAGGATGGTGATCAATCCTGAAGGTTAGTGTATGATCGCTTTCTTAGGATAGATGTGTCTTGAGTCTACAGTGTGAAAATACCAGAGTGAGAGTACAGATACTCATTAGAAAATAAGGGCACTAAGCATGACCACCTCGAGCAGTCATAAGAAAGTCTACCTTCTCATCGATAACTAACTCGATGCTGTAGTAGTGTATCTAGTTTTTTAATCTGAGGTGCATCGATAATTTACCTTGAGGGTGTTATAGTTTGACTACACCATAACTCGATCTCCTAGCCATTCAAAATCTTAAGATGTATGTTGGCTATAGCATGTTTATTGTAGAAATTAGATTGCACCAATAGGGGATCTATCTATCTCAGTAGATGAGAAGTAGTCCCATGATAATCATGAGATTAAGTCCTTAAGTCCATGGCCATGGCAGAGTGAAGATGATAGAAAGAGTTTCTTTTAGGGTTTCAGGATGGACTCGAATCAAATGATTAATTCATATGATAGATGTTGGGTTTGATGAGTTCACCTTAACCCTAATCCTATCGGGGCTCAAGATAGAAGACCTAATCACATAGGTAACTACACCGAAAGATTTATTTTCAACTATGATGGGTTGCCACCATATACTGCTAGATGTCATTGATAAATTTTGAGCATAATTAAAATGATTTTGATGATCAATCATTCTAATTATGTGAATCAAAAAAGTTATGTTCCATCGAAAGATATTTTGATGATATCGATGATGGAGATCACAACATGTCTCATTACCGCATAGAATTTAACCTAACTGGGTCACACAAATAAGGGTTTGGGTCAGGATGTCATCAATTGAGCTAACCTAGTTTGATTGATTTGGATTAGATCCAATCAAGTTCAAGGTAATCATGCTAGCACATGATTGAGCCTGACTTTCTTCTATAATCTTTTTGATTCATCACAATTGAGTCAAATTTGATTTGACTCATTTCTATATATTGAATGGATTAATTTTCATCTAATTAGAACAAGTCCAGATCAGATAAATTATAGAAATTAAATTCATTACTAGTGCAATTGGACTAGGGTCAAAAGTTGACCTAATTAAGAAAATTGAGGGTCACTTGATCAGATGCTTTTAGAAAATTTTTTAGAAATCTTTTTTATCTAATTTTTTAATATGTGATAGGGCTTGAGTCATGATATGGGTGTGCCAAATTTTGTGATTTATGGTTGAGTTTTGACTAGATTTTGATAGAGTTTGATTTGGATCAAACTCTTGAGGAAAGAGTCCTAGGCACAATGGACTCTTCCTTATCTACTCATGCCGCCACCTTCTAGATTGAATTTTGGTGATGAAACTAGATGAGATCTAGGTTTTCACATGAAGAATAAGTCCTAGAGTTCCTTTGATCAAATGATAAGTGATTTGGTCAAAGAAGGACTCTAAATGGCATTAGATTTAAGAAACCTTTCTCATGCCAAGGAGAGCATCGCATAATTTTATTTTTCATGCAGAGGTGCTATCACCCATACCATATCCCACATCCTTTCTATCCTCTTTCTCCCTCTCTTCTATAAGCCTAAAAAGTTAGGCACAAATCTGAGTTGAAGGTCCAAGGTTTTTGATATAAGATTCAGGATCTATGCGATGGTGTTCGTAAGATGGATGGGCTACCTTCAGAAATAGTTTTGAAGGATCAACATATTAGATCTAGATCTGATCTTTTGATAAGAGATTCATGAGAAAAAGGCATTCAGATTTTATCCAAGTAGATACCGATAGAGGTCAGGTGCATGCATGGCTCCTTCCAAAACCTTAGGAACCAACAGGATCATCATAAGATAATCAGATTACCCAATAAGGTACCTTAAATTAAATATGATTTAATTTTATTTTTAATTTTTAATATTAGATCACCATGATCAGATTTGAGAACTCTTAGATCTAATCAGATCATAAAGATTTTTGTAGAAAAATTCATCTCAGATCTGATTAGATCTGGACGATCCTATGGTGAAAAATCAGATTTTTCTTCAATTAGATACCATACCGAGTGGCTTTAGGATAAGTGGGAGTTGTTGGATATTATGTGCCAAAGTCAATCATCAGTCTATTGATAATTATGCTATTTTATAAATATAAATAATTTATTATTAAATAAAATTATATTTTAGTATTTTTTATTACAAAGTCTATATCTTCTAATGAACTTCTTTATTGTGATGAAGTCCTTAGAACTATTTAGTTTCAATAAAAAGAGCATTTATCGATTAGTCCTTAAACTATTCATGATCAAATGATATGTTGTTAACTAGGATGACAACATTTATCGAGTATAGATCATTGCGTGCTATAAAGATTGGCTGTCCTCTTAACTAAGGATGTGGAGATACTAGTATATCATACAGATAAAATATAGGGATACATCATCACTAAACGTGACCAACTCTGGAGTATTCTACTATTGAGAATTGCTTTGATGGGATATAGATATAAGTGTCCCTTAGACCTGAGATCTCCATGATGGCTTGCAAGCAACTCACTAGGCTATGGTGTCAGACTACTTGAATTTCTAATTCAATGATAGAAGGTTTCTAGGCACAGTTAAGTACTTGTAAAGTCGGCGAGTGATCAAGATGGGATTGACCAAGCTATGAGTTTGGAGACAATGCATCACTATATTTTAATTTAGCAAAACCTTAGTCAGGATAAGCCATATGATGAATTTGATATTTTGAAATACAATGTAGTTGATCTATTCAGGGTTGATAGTTAAGCTCTGAGTTATCCTATGAGCATTTAGGTCAAGAAAATGAATTATATGGAAACCATGTCTATATAGATTCTAAGAGTGCTACTTTATACATTCAACCTAGCCGACCGTCAGGTATCATTGCTATATGGTCAGTTTGATTGGTATAGAAATTTACTCCTATGCTACTAGCTTAGGTTTGAACCTATGAGGTCATATACATAAGAGATCTCAATTTAATCGAATGGTTGATCAATCATTAAGAATAATTTTAGGGTTAAACATTCAATACGATTGATTTTTAACTGAATGCAAGTATTGCAAGAGGATCGATTAGCAATAGGATTGCTAATTTATTTATTTTGATTAAGTCAAAGGGCTGAGATCGAGTCTAATTGAATAAGATTCAATTATATTTGGTTTGGACTTTGTTAGATCAAGTCCAATTGATTTATTAGATAAGTCAATTGCAAGGGAGAACAAGTCCTTATTTAATTAAGACTTGTGTGCACTTAATTTTTAATTAACTTAAAATTTAAATTAGATTTAAATTTAATTTAATCTTATTTAATTGGGCTCTTAGTTGGACTAAGATAATCCTTAATTGGGTTATATAAGTTTTGATTTAATTGGGTTCAAATAATAAGTTGGACCAAGTCAAAACTTAAAGTCCTAGTGTGACTAGGACTCTTTCATCTTATGCCATCTTGCTTTTCATGCCCTCCCATGCCAATTTCCTTAGAATTTGCTTAAGAAATTTCATTTCCAAAGAGTCTGTACATCTCTTTTATGCTTCCAACCTTTTAAAAGGAAATTAGTTATGGAATAGGTCAAAACAAATAAGTTATTTTGACTTAGGACTCTACTGGATAGAGTTTCACATATCAACTTTCCTTATTCTCTTGAGGTGCCAACCTACCAAATTTTCCTCTGATTTTTTTGTGAAAAATAGGATACTTTTGTGTGCGTATTCCCTAGATTCCTTGCCACAAAATTAGGAGAAGGCACCCAAGTCTTGGGCACCCCAATTCTTGCTCAATTTTGACATCCTTTTCTAGAAAATTGACTTGGACAAAGATTCTATCATAACTCTCTATTCAAAAAGAGTTAGGGCATGATATTTCTACAAGAATTAGATCTTTGAGTGTTTAGGTGTGAGAGTCTTGGGTGCAAAGAGTTCTTGGGCATGAGACTTTGTAAAGACATATTTTATTGTGTCTAGGTGAGAGAAAAGAAAGAGAGAAGAGAGGTCTTCTCCAGATTTCTCTTAGATCTTTTTCCACAATCTTTTTGAGAGAAAAAAATGAGGAAGAAGACTTATTTTAGATCCTCCATCTCCTCTTTTAGTCTTTGGAAAGTCTAAATTTTTCAAAAAAAGATTTTTGCCATCAACCATCGAAGAAGGATCAGCACAGTACTAGCATACTATGCTAATTTTATGACTCTTGGACTTCAGATCAAGATCAAAGCCTTGTGTGGATTTTTCTTAGAGGCTGGATGCAATGCGGCTTGAAGTAATATTCTTAGCCTTAGATCAGCAAGTGGTGATTCCAACTTACAAAAGGTAAAAGAGATTCGATCTCTTTCTCCCCCTAGATTAGATCTAGTTTTGGTTTTATGTTGATATGATCAATATTTTTATTTTATTTAATATTTAATTTTAGATTTATTAGCATGATAGATCATAATATTAGATTCTAGATCTTAAATTTATTTATATATTTTAATAAATTAATATGATTAATTTATTACTTTTGCTGATCTAGTTTTAAAAAAGTTTCAAAATATATGCTAGAAATCCAAGACTTTTCCTTCAAAGACAACATCAAAAGGATCCAAACTCAGAACCTAGTTGTAAGTCCATCATTCACTACATAGAAGCTGACCTTCAAGCTCGGTTAACCCAACTTCAAGTTTTCAATTCCAATATGAACAGCTCTCTACTCGGCTCAGAAGGCTCTAACCTCCCAGTTGAACTTCAGCAAATGAATTCCAACCACTAGCAAGTCGCAAGAAATGATAGCCCATGCTTCGTAACAAACTTCAAGTAGCTCGAACGATCTTCTAACATTTTATTATAGCTATCACTATCATTTTATTATAGGCTCCGTCTATACAAGGGACCCTCTACATACATTATTCTCTTGAAGCTCTCCTCTCCACTCTATTCGCCTACATACTCCATTTTCGTTGGCTAGGAAGCTAACTTGACCATCGGAGGGTCCACATTGGTGCCACCCACCTTCGGCCTGGACTTTATCTTATAGGTCTCATCAATGAGATTGTCTCCTCCAACTCCTACAAACTTCAATTGCCGACCGTATTCTATACCAATAAGATTGATGCTCGAAGTTTTGGGAATAAAATAGCCCCCACCAAAGTCTAGTTGGGTCCCAACCTTGATATAATGCCATCTATAGTTGTGACAGCCAAGTCCGAACCTCAGCCAAGTTGATTCTCTGATTCAGGTAGATTCTGGAATATCGACCTTCAAATCTTACGCACCGATCGATCTTCTTAATGATAATTCTTTCAGTTCCCTCCTGATAATAGCAGACCTTGCCGAACCATATTGTGAACTTTCGCTAGACAAACTTGAATAGTAAAAGCTACTAGTTTAGATCCCCGGCCTAGAATGGATAGCAGTTGCCCCATGAATACGGGACTCCGGTACTGCCCAATCTTGACTAGCGGCCAATCTTGAAGATGGTTGAATTTTTCTACTTCACTCTACAGATAGCAGATCTTAACAATCTCACACCAAGAACTTTGGATAGATGAAATTGAGTCAGCAAGAGGCCTTCACCATCAATATAAGTCCGACCTTCAATCTAGAATAAGTAGTAGCCACTATGCAAAGAATGGATCTCAGTACCCCTACATCCCAGCTTTGACTCGATCTTGGATATTCATCAAACTTCCTCCAAAAAGCATGGCCGTAGTCCTAATTGAAGGTGTTGCCCAGCTATACAACCCAAGAAGGGGGGGCGGGGGGGGGGGGGTGGGTGAATTGGATTTTAAAATTTTAAAGCTAATAAAGATTGAATGATGATATGCAAATCGTGTTTGTAAAGCAATTTAGGTTAGACAAAAATATAAAAAACTTGAGAGAAAGAATTTAACAAACTAAGAAAAGAAAGATAGCAAGAACACCACAAACAAGCATGATTTATAGTAGTTCGGTGTTTCCTTTGCACCTATATCTACTCCAGAAGATCCTACTTGGAAATTCAAAATCACTAAATGTATTCAACCAGAATACAACATCAGTACCTCTGACCCTAGCTATCATAAGCTAGCACACTTATTTCATGGGTACAAGCCAATCCTACACACTCTGATTTATAGCTCGAATCAACCCTTTCAAGTTTTGGAACCTTTCTAAAACTTGAATCAAAATAATAAAGCAGAGTATAAGAGTTAATAATAATCAAATATAAATTTAGCTCCCTTAATGAGCAAATAAAACCTTAAGAATGCTTTTCTCAATAATGGAGGAAGCTTTTCTATTTTTTTTCAAGATTGTTGAAGATTTGAATAAGCTCTTGAGAGATTGGTGAACTTGAAATGAAAGCTTCTTTGCTTAAAGATGATTTTTGCTTGGGGCTGAATTGAATTTATAAAATCTCTTATGTTCTTCTCTTTTTATAGCCTTTTAAATCTTCAATGGATGGAGAAGAGAATCCTAGATAAGATTTGTAGCCATTGGAGACTTTAAAGAAATTATTAAAAGCTGTCAAAATTGGATAAAACTAGCCATTATAAAAAAAATTCATCATAGGGGTCGACTCATGGGTCGACCTCTGGCATAGGGAGGTTGACCTCTAAGATAGAATTCAGAAAATGAGTCAACCTCTGGCACAGAGAGGTCAACCTCTGAGATAGAATTTAGAAAATCAATCATTCTATATTTTTGACCTTCGGAACGGTAGAGGTCAATCCTTGGCATAGACACAGTATGCCAAATAGTCCGTTTCAGTAGGGTACGATCTAGTGGTCGATCCTTTTGCTTCAAACTTGATTTTCTTCCAAAATATGCATCCAAAAATCATAAGACTACCTTCAAAAGATCAGAAATCTTCTATACTTGCTTTTGAGGCTCTCAGATCAAAACTTGATAAAATTATAATTTTGCTCTTGAAATACAAAAAGTCTTTTTCTAATCTAAATTCATTAATAGTCTCCTCAAATGCTTTGTAATCATCAAAATCAATTCTTGGAGCAACAATCTTTCTCTTTTTGATGATGATAAAATATTTGAGCATAAGCAAAAATAAAGCATGTAGAAGCCTACATCACTTACTAAAATATCATATTCAGTTATTTGATAAATATTGCATAAAGAGCAGTTTGAAGATTACTTATGGTTAGACATTCAAATTATTTGCAAAAGAGTTTGACTTACTTATTTCTTTTGTCAATTTTAGTTTAATTTTGCTTATAGCCTAATTTTATTTACTCTACTCTTTCTTTTTGACATCATCAAGTAAGATCTTAAGAGATTTTAAAATTCAAAAAGAAAAAGCCTCTTCCTTAATTTATTCCATATGTTTTTCTATTAGAATAAGAATTTATAACAAAACTTTCAATTTGCTTATATACAACACAATATTTTCAGCATATCATAATAGAATTTTAGCCAATTCACAAAGGTTACATTTTACATCATTTAAATGAAATCACATATTTACATCCAAATGATATCATTCCATACACAATAAATCATAACATCAAGTCAACAAAACATATAAGTGCTAAAGGTATCAAAAAGCATTCAGGAGAGTTAGGCCATCAAAACATACAAAATTCATGGATACAATTATCCATGACCCAAGCAACCAATAGTACCAAGAGATATTAGATCATAACCTAATACAAGGATGACTAAATTAGATCTAGTAGAGATCATGACTAGAAGCATCTGAATCAAATGAAGAATCAGAGATGTGATGGAGTGTGTCAAATGGCAGATGTATCAAATTCAAAAAATTAAATAAAAAATTTAAAAAATTGAATCAAATTAAATAAATCAGCTCTTCTTTAAAAGCTTATCATTTGAAATTTCTTTCTTTACAAAAAAATTAGCTTAAACTTAAATGTCAAAGGCTCTCTCCCTTTTTAAATGAATATGATTCTTTGAACAGATTTTCAAGTAAGTACTTTTAAGCTTCAAGAGGATTAGAGCTTTTCAAAGATTTGAATAGTGCAATCAAGCATAATATTTAATTCATTATTCATTCTTTTTTTTTAAAAATAAATTTTTGTCAATTAAGCTCGAAAAAGATATATATCAGAAATGTATAGAGTAAAACAAAGATAGTATCAAAGTAAAAATGATTTTACAAGAATTTCTAAAGACACATTAAAATTCTATATTATATTCATATTTTTAAATGAGTTTTAAAATTAGAAGTATGTATCAAAATTAATTTGTTTGGAGTAAGAATATATTTTAAATTAGTTTTAACTCTAATTAGTTATCGAAAATAATTTAGCAATCAAATCAATTAAATTTAAACTAAATAATCACATGAAGGCTTAAGTTAAAAGCATCATAAAATAATCAAAGTTTATTATCCTTAACTAAAATTAATCAGAATATTCAGTCAAGGCTAACTAGATAATATTTAACAAACAAACATCTTTTTTTTTTTTTAAATTCTATTTATGAACAATATGGATTAAAAATACATCTCTTTTTTTTAATAAAATAAATATATTAAATAAAATTATTTTAAACTTCAAAGATTCAAGAGAGATGAAATATTTCAAAGATTAAAAATTTTAAATTGATCATTCAAAGCAAATTATAAGATATATTTCATTTTTCAAGGATCATCTCTTCTTTTCTTTTATTATTATATTATATATATTTTAAGATCAATAAAATATAAGATAAATATTAAGCTATCTGATATCAATTGATTAAAAACTAAAGTTCTCTTTGAATATTTGATTTTAATAGCTTCTTTGAAATATTTTGCTTGACATCAATATCAAAAGACTTAAAAAAGGTATTTTTCTTAAATTTATTTTTTAAAATTAATCAATCTAAATAAGGCATAAATATTCATCAATAATTCTCTTTTAAGATCAAAAATAATTTTTTGATACCAATTAATTTTTAAAAAGAATAATAATATGACCAAAATATATAAAATATAAATAATTACTTAAAATGAATCAAATGATCAAAATCATTAGAATGCTCAAATAAATTCATAAGATAAGTAAAGTATAATTATTTATCCATAATTTTTCTTATTAAGTTCAAAAATATTTTTTCTTCTTATAGTCAAGAAAAAAATAAGAATGATGGATAATTTTTAACTTAAAGCAATGAAATTAAGTCTCAAGGATTGATCCAAAAATATTAGTAGAAGATAAGTTAGGATCAAAAGAAGGATATTCAAGCAAAAGGATCTAGAATTTTCAATTCTCTTCTGTTGACCCTAAGGTTGACTTTGATGATTTCAAAATATTGAGTATATTATGTATCTAATCATGTATTTCAAGAATATGTGTAGAATTTTTCAAGTATCCAAAATGAAGAATTTATCTTAAGAATAAATTTTCTCAAGATGCCATGCCAAAACACTTAAAAGAGCAAATTCACATATATTTGGATGGCTTGGTTTGAAGAAAGTATGATTGAAAGAAGAAAAATTAAAATTGAAGGAAGCAATTATGTTTAAAATAGTTGGGGCTAAGAAACTCAAGTTTGGAAGGTCAAACATTGAAGAAAAATAAAGTCAGAATTTTTTGAGACATCTTGGATTATTTTTGAGAGCCCTCGAGTGGTTTGGCATAATGAAACAGTATTTTTGCACAATCTCGAGAGGTCTTGAGTTGAACTTGAGATATCTCAATCTCAGAAGATAGAAACTTAGTTTCTGTGCTCTGGGGGCAAAAGGTCATAGAGGATTCTCAAGAGATCTCGCAGTTCTGATAAGATATCTCATGAAAAATTGAGAGATCTCGAAATCTGATGAGAGGTCTCATGAAAGATCGAGAGATCTCGATCTGCACGGACACCCTTCAATGGATAATTTTTCAATGACTATTTTTCAACCCCAACGGCCATTTCAGAGCTTCCAATGGCTAAGAACTTTGACTCCAACCTTCTCTAAAGGTATTTAAAGGTGGAGAATCAAAAAGAAAATAGAAGAAAGTGATTAAAGAATTTAGAGAGAGAATCTTTTAGATTTTATGAGGAACATTGAATATCCAAAGCAAAAGAAAAAGAGAGGAGTGTTGTGCACAAATTTCAGTGAGCCTTCAAAGCAATCTTCTCCAACATCTTTCACATCCTCTCAAGCATAATTTGAAGAAAAGCCAAGCTTCAATCGAGCACATTATCGGCTTGTTCTTTAGGATTTAACAGAGCTTATACTCTATTTTTTATATTATGCTGAAACTTTACTTATATTTTTTGATTTCTTTACAAGCTTCTTTAGCAAAAAGAAACTTGGGGTTTAGGCCCATCCATGCCTAGAATTGGATATTATAGATTTTGGTTAGTGATCCCAAAAAATCAACTGGATTGTTAGTGAACCCATAAAACTAGCGGTGTTAGGTTTTGGTTGGTGCTCTTGTGAAAACCAACTAGATTTGTTTGTGAGCCTGAAAAAATAAACACACTATAATCAAGGGTAGATTATGGTAAAATTTCTAAGGAAAGCTTAGAAAGTGGACGTAGAAGTGGGTTGCTCCAAACTACTATAAATCTTTGGATGTTTGTGTTGTGCCTTTTCTTCTATCTCTCTATATACTTTGCATGCTTATAATTCTTACTTTACTTTTATAGTTTGATTTTGTTATCTTAATTTTATTGCTCATATTATATACATCTCATCCTTACCACTTATATTAAAATCAAAGCACATAATTGCTTAGAGTTTAATTTGGTTAAAGCTTCTATAAGAACCCAATTCATCCCCCCTCTTGGGTTGCTACCTCTGGACAATAATAGGTATTAGAGCAGGTGCTCTGTTATTGATTATTTACCTAATTGTCTAGAGCTAAAGATTATGGCAACCCAAATGAAGTCTTTATTTAGTGAAGGATATTATATAGATAGACCTTCACTTTTTAATGGCTCACATTATAGTTATTGGAAAGCACACATGCACATCTTCATAAAAGCACATAATTATAATCTATGAAAGATTATAATCGATGGCTCACACACCTCCAAAGCATTAAAAGAATATGATAAAGAAATGGCCCAACTTAATGATAAGACCGTGAATATACTTTATTGCTTCTTAGAGTTAAATGTATTTAATGCAATTTCTTCATGTATTTCAGCAAAACATGTATGAAAGAAATTAGAAAGAATTTATGAGGGAGCAAATCAAATAGAAGAATCAAACTCCCAAGAAGAAAAAGAAGCTCACCCCAACCTATGCCTTATGTCTTGTGAGGATGATAAGAAGAAAAAAAAGAAGAAACAAAAGAAGAAGAATGCATCAATTAAGGGAGAGCAAAGCAAAGGAGAAAAGAATGAGAAAAAGGAAGAAAGCATCGTAAATCCTTGCTTAATAGCTCAAAATGATGAGGTAAATATTGATAATTCTTCTGAATTTACATTTGATGAGCTTTAAGAAGTCTTTAATAAACTTATGAATGAATTTAAAAAGATAAGACAGAAAAGTAGGGAGCTTAAAAAAAATAATTTCAATTTAATGAAAGAAAAGAATTCTTTAGCTAAAGAAAAAAAATTTGATTAAATCTAAAAATTCTTTAGATAAAGAAATTCTTGAGCTTAAAAAGGAAAATAATATTCTAAAATCTTTCCTAAAAGAAAATAAAAATCTTTCAATTGAAAAGAAAGAGCTCTTGGAAGAAAAGAAAAAATTAAGAAGAGAAGTTGAGGTTTTGAAACCTATAGCTAAAAAGTTTATAATTAGCTTTAAAAATCTTCAATCCTTGATAAAATCCAATGGGGTTGTTTTTAATAAAATAGAAATTGATATTAATACTTCAAGAAAATAGTAAACTACAAAAGATATTTTTATAAGAGCTTCCATCAAAGATCATTCCTTTAAGTGCTTTAAATGTAATCAAATTGGCCATAAGATTTTGGAATGCAACTTCAAAAGAATTGGCAAAATCTTGATAAGACAAATTTGGGTTCCAAAAGAAACCTTAAATACTAACTCCTATGGACCCAAGATGGCTTGGGTACCAAAAGTTTTGTAGTGATCTTACAGGTTTGCCAAGGATCCAATGCTCTTAAAAGAGAAAAATATCTTTATTTAGATTCCTTGGATGTCAAGATGATGATGATGATTGATGGTATAATCTAAATCTTTTTTTTCATCATACCATCAATGATTGTTAAAATCTTTCTGATTGAATGAATCCTTTAATTAATATGCTTGCATATAAAATTCCTTGCTTGAAATACTTCTTATGTTTAATGGATTGATTTTGATGCTTGCAATGAATTCATATCATGTTATTGAATGTTTTGATTTTAAAGAATAATATGCTCTCTTGTATATATCATGCTATGGATGAAATGGTTTATTTTAAAATTCAGCATAATATTTTAAGTCTTTCCATATCAATTTTATAGGTAATTAACTTAAATTAAAAGATGCTTATTGAATATGAATGTTTAAATTGCTAAACCAACAAGAAAAACTAATTTTTGACATTTTCCCATAAAATGCTTAGATATTGAAATTCTCCTAAAAAGCGCATGACTTAAGTACTTGAAAATAAGACATTCAATTTATACAAGGTCAAGTACTTGAAGTGTTAATTTGAATTGTATCTTAGGTTAACCCCTAAGGATTTCAAAACTTCCTAGTTGAATTGAACAAATAAAGCCTACATCCAGTTTTCTTTTAATTTGATCTTAATTAAATTGATTATTAGAACCCCTCAATTGATTATTTTTTATGATCTTCTTGAATCTTTTGAAGATGATATCTAACAAGATGTTTCAAGAAAGTTATCATTTATCTTCAAAGCTAAACTTTTAAAGAGAACTTTAGTTTTAAGTAATTGGTATCAAATGGCTCACTATTTGTCTTGTATTTAATTAATTTATCTTTTGGCAAAAAAAGAAAATATCTTTGTTTCAAATCTAATTTTGCACAGCAATATGTTTGACATGATATCATTTGAAACAAATTCAAAAATACATACATTTTCTGAACCTATAATTGCTTGATATTTCTTAAGAAAAGGAAGAGATGATCTTTTCGAAGAATGAATGAAAATTTCTTTATGATTTGACTTAACTAATTTGCTGATATCAATTCAAATTGATTTGTCATTCTAAATTTTTAAACTATTTAATTAGAATCAATTCATCTTGATTTAATTCAAAACTAAAATCATTGGTATCAAGCTGAATTTGTAAATTAATCTTTAAATGGTATTGAAACAAGAAAATCATGATTTGATCTAAAACTTAGTTTAATTGGTATCAAAAAAATCTTTCAAAGAAATGACTTTGTTTGTTAAAGTAAGGAGAAGAAAATATTAAAGAAGAAATATTCATTTAATTGAAAAGATCTTTGAAATTGAAAATATCTTTCAAATTTGAAAAATCTAAATTTAGTGGTTAAATTCATGTTAAATTTTCTTGATTTGAAATAAAGAAGGGAAGAAAGTTGAAAAGTAAATTAATCTTGCTATAAGTTTCAAAAATAGGGAGAGAGATATTTTCTAACTTGATTTGATTAAAAAATTTTTTACTAATTTGAAAATATATTCTTACTCCAAGGAATAAATTTTGAAACCCATTTAAAAATTCAAATTTGATCCTAAATTTTTTATGTGCATTGCAAAATTTTTATGAATTATTTATTTTAAAATAATATTTTACTCCAAGTAATGAATTTGAAAATGTGACTATCTTATGCTTTGATACTGTTTATTTTACATTGCTTGATACATTCTCGACACATACTTTTTTTAAATCTAATTGACCAAAATTTCTTAAGAAAAAAAGTTAGAATATTAAAATATATATTATGCTTGATTTTATATTCAAATATTTTGATAAGCTCTATTCCTCTTAAAACTTAAAAGTGCATATTTGAAAATCTAAATAAAGATCATATTCATTCAAAAAAGAGGAAAAGCATATAATATTTAAATTCAAGCTAATTTCTAAAATTAAAATAAATATTTGAAACTTATTTTGAGTTAAATGATAAATTTTCAAAAGGGAGATGATTCATTTAAATTGATTTTATGAATTTAATACATCTCTCAATTTAATGCTTTGATGTTGATTTTGATGACTCATATAAATTAATTTTCTAAATGTAATGCAATTCTTACTTTGATACAATCATATTATTAATTTTGATGATTATTTCTTATTTCTTTCTTATGAGCTTTTTGATGCTGTCAAAAAGGGGGAGAGGAATGTTGAGTATATGCTTGAAGAAACTCATTCGAATTGTATTGATGCTTGAAATGAAAACTTAATACTCACTGATATGAATTAAAATATTTTTTTATAAGTATATGAAATACGTGCAATGAACTAAAAGAATAATTGAGAATATTCAAGAAGTACTCATTTATGTGTTAAATCTATACTTTATGATACTTTTTAGCAAAATGCATTGAAATACATTATTTGCTTTTATTGTGCATGTACTCAAGATTTTGTCATCATAAAAGAGAGAGATTATTGACCCTATGATTGATTTTGATGATTCCAAAATATTGAGTATATTATGTATCTAATCATGTATTTCAAGAATGTGTGTAGGACTTTTCAAGTATCCAAAATGAATAATTTATCTCAAGAATAAATCCTCTCAAGATGTCATGCCAAAATACTTAATAGAGCAAATTCACACATATTTGGATGGCTCGATATGAATAAAGTATGATTAAAAGAAGAGAAATTAAAATTGAAAGAAGCAATTATGTTTAAAAGAGTTTGGGGTCAAGAAACTCAAGTTTTGAAGGTCAAATATTGAAGAAAAATGAAGTCAGAATTTTTTGAGATATCTCAAATTTTTTTTGAGAGCTCTTAAGTTGTCTGGCAAAATGAAATAGTATTCTGGCATAGTCTTGAGAGATCTCGAGTTGAACTCGAGACATCTCTATCTCAGGAGATAGAAACTTAGTTTCTATGCTCTAAGAGTGAGAGGTCTCGTAGGATTCTTGAGAGGTCTCATAGTTTCAATGAGATGTCTCGTGAAAAATTGTGAGGTCTCAAAATTGGATGAGAGGTCTCATGAAAAATGGAGAGGTCTCGATTAGCGTGGACAGCCTTCCATGGATAGTTTTTCAATGGCTATTTTTCGACCCCAACAGCTATTTCAGAGCTTCTAATGGCTAAGAACTCTGACTCCAACCTTCTCTAATGGTACTTAAAGGTTGAGAATCAAAAAAAAAATAGAAAAAAGAGATTAAGAGATTTAGATAGAGAATCTTTCAGATTTTGTGAGGAACATTGAATATCCAAAGAAAAGAAAAAAGAGAGGAGTGTTGTGCATAGATTTCAACGAGCCTTCAAGGCAATCTTCTTCAACATCTTCTACATCCTCTTAAGCATAATTTGAAGAAAACCCAAGCTTCAATCGAGCACATTATCAGCTTATTCTTTAGGATTTAAAAGAGCTTATATTCTATTTTTTATATTATGCTGAAACTTTACTTATATTTTTTGACTTCTTTACAAGTTTCTTCGAGAGAAAGAAACTTGAGGTTTAGGCCCATCCAAGCCTGAAATTGGATATTATAGATTTTGGTTGGTGATCTCAAAAAACTAACTGGATTGTTAGTGAACCTAGAAAACTAACGGTGTTAGATTTTGGTTGGTACTCCTGTGAAAACCAACTAGATTTGTTTGTGAGCCTGAAAAAATAAACACACTATAATCAAGGATAGATTATAGTAAAATTTTCAAGGAAAGCTTGGAAAGTAAACGTAGGAGTGGGTTGCTCCGAACCACTATAAATCTTTGGGTGTTTGTGTTATGCCCTTTTCTTCTATCTTTCTATATACTTTGCATACTTGTAATTCTTACTTTATTTTCATAGTTTGATTTTGTTATCTTAATTCTGCTGCTCATATTATATACATCTCATCCTCACCACTTAGATTAAAATCAAAGTACGTAATTGCTTAGAGTTAAATTTGGCCAAAGCTTTTATAAGAACCCAATTCATCCCTCCTATTGGGTTGCTACCTCTGGGCAACAATTGGTATCAGAGTAGGTGCTCTGTTATTGATTATTTACCTAACTGTCTAGAGCTAAAGATTATGGCAATCCAAATGGAGTCTTTGTTTTGTGAAGGATATTCTATAGATAAACCTCCACTTTTTAATGGCTCACATTAGAGTTATTGGAAAGCATGCATGCGCATCTTCGTACAAGCATATGATTATAATCTATGGAAGATTATAATCAGTGGCTCACACACCCCAAAGAATTGAAAGAACATGATAAAGAAATGGTCCAACTTAATGCTAAGGTCGTGAATATACTTTATTGCTCCTTAGAGTTAAATGTATTTAATGCAACTTCTTCATGTATTTTAGCAAAACATGTATTGGAGAAATTAGAAAGAATTTATGAGGGAGCAAATCAAATAGAAAAATCAAGCTTCCAAGAAGAAAAAGAAGCTCACCCCAACCTATGCCTTATGTCTCATGAGGATGAAAAGAAGAAAAAGAAGAAGAAACAAAAGAAGAAGAATGCATCAATTAAGGGGGAGCAAAGCAAAGAAGAAAAGAATGAGAAAAAGGAAGAAAGCATCATAAATCCTTGCTTCATGGCTCAAAATGATGAGGTAAACATTGATAATTCTTATGAATTTACATTTGATGAGCTTCAAGAAGCCTTTAATGAACTTATGAATGAATTTAAAATGTTAAGGCAGAAAAGTAGGGAGCTTAAAAGGAATAATTCTAATTTAATGAAAGAAAAGAATTCTTTAGCTAAAGAAAAAGAAAATATGATTAAATCTAAAAATTCTTTAGATAAAAAAATTCTTGAGCTTAAATAGAAGAATGATATTTTGAAATCTTTCCTAAAAGAAAATGTAAATCTTTCAATTGAAAAGAAAGAGCTCTTGAAAGAAAATAAGAAATTAAGAAGAGAAGTAGAGGTTTTGAAACCTATAGCTAAAAAGTTTACAATTAGCTTTGAAAATCCTCAATCCTTGGTAAAATCCAATGGGGCTATTTTCAATAAAATAGAAATCGATTTTAATACTTCAAGAAAATAGCAAACTACAAAAGGTATTTTTACAAGAGCTCCATCAAAGATCATTCCTTTAAGTGCTTCAAACATAATCAAATTGGCCACAAGATTTTGGAATGCAACTTTAAAAGAATTGGTCAAACCTTGATAAGGCAAATTCGGGTTCCAAAAGAAATCTTAAATACTAACTCCTATGGACCTAAGATGGCTTGCGTACCAAAAGTTTTGTAGTGATCTTGCAGGTTTGCCAAGGATCCAATGCTCTTAAAAGAGAAAAACATCTTTATTTGGATTCCTTGGATGTCAAGATGATGGATGATGATTGTTGGTATAATCTAAACCTTTTTTTTCATCATACCATCAATGATTGTTAAAATCTTTTTGATTGAATGAATTCTTTAATTAATATGCTTGCATATAAAATTCTTTGGTCGAAATATTTCTTATGTTTAGTGGATTGATTTTGATGCTTGCAATGAATTCATATCATGTTATTAAATATTTTGATTTTAAAGAATAATATGCTCTCCTAGATATATCATGCTATGGATGAAATGGTTTAATATAAAATTCAGCATAATATTTTAAGTTTCTCCATATCAATTTTATAATTAATGAATTTAAATTAAAAGATGCTTATTGAATATGAATGTTCAAATTGCTAAATCAACAAGAAAAACTAATTTTTGACATTTTCCCACAAAATGCTTAGATATTGAGATTCTCCTAAAAGTGCATGACTTAAGTACATAAAAATAAGACATTCAATTTATACAAGATCAAGTACATGAAGTGTTAATTTGAATTGTATCTTAGGTTAACCCCTAAAGATTTCAAAACTTCCTAGTTGAATTAACACATAAAGTCTTCATCCAATTTTTTCTTGATTTGATCTTACTTAAATTAATTATTAGAACCCCCCTAATTGATTATTTTTTATGATCTTCTTGAATCTTTTGAAGACGATATCTAACAAGATATTTCAAGAAAGTTATCATTTATCTTCAAAGCTAAACTTTTAAAGAGAACTTTAGTTTTAAGTAATTGGTATCAAATAGCTCACTATTTGCCTTATATTTGATTGATTTATCTTTTGGCGAAAAGAAAAAATATCTTTGTTTCAAATCTAATTTTGCACAGCTATATGTTTGACATGATATCATTTGAAACAAATTAAAAAATACATACCTTTTCTGAACCTATAATTGCTTGATATTTCTTAAGAAAAGGAAGAGATGATCTTTTCGAAGAATGAATGAAAATTTTTTTATGATTTGCCTTAACTAATTTGCTGATATCAATTCAAATTGATTTATCATTCTAAATCCTTAAACTATTTAATTTGAATCAATTCCTCTTGATTTAATTCAAAACTAAAATCATTGGTATCAAGCTGAATTTATAAATTAATCTTTAAATGGTATTGAACCAAGAAAATCATGATTTGATCTAAAACTTAGTTTAATTTGTATCAAGAAAATCTTTCAAAGAAATGACTTTGTTTATTCAAGTAAGGGGGAGAAAATATTAAAGAAGAAATATTCATTTAATTGAAAAGACCTTTGAAATTAAAAATATCTTTCAAATTTAAAAAATCTAAATTTAGTGGTTAAATTCGTGTTAAATTTGCTTGATTTAAAATAAAGAAGGGAAGAATGTTGAAAAGTAAATTAATCTTGCTATAAGTATGAAAAATAGGAGGAGAGATATTTTCTAACTTGATTTGATTAAAAAAATTTTGACTAATTTGAAAACATATTCTTACTCCAAGGAATAAATTTTGAAATCCATTTGAAAATTTAAATTTGATCCTAAATTTCTCATGTGCATTGCAAAATTTTTATAAATTATTTATTTTAAAATAATATTTTACTCCAAGCAATGAATTTGAAAATGTGACTATCGTGTGCTTTGATACTGTTTATTTTACTTTGCTCAATACATTCTCGATACATACCTTTACCAAATCTAATTAACCAAAATTTCTTAAGAAAAGAAAAGTTAGAATATTAAAGTATATATTATGTGTGATTTCTTATTCAGATATTTTGAAAAGCTCTATTTCTCTTAAAACTTAAAAGTACATATTTGAAAATCTGAATAAAGATCATATTCATTCAAAAAGAGGAAAAGCATATAATATTTAAATTTAAGCTAATTTTTAGAATTAAAATAAATATTTGAAACTTATTTTGAGTCAAATGATAAATTTTCAAAAGGGAGATGATTCATTTAAATTGATTTCATGAATTTAATACATCTCTTAATTTAATGCTTTGATGTTGATTTTAATGACTCATATAAATTAATTTTCTGAACTTAATACAATTCTTACTTTGATACAGTCATATTATTGATTTTGATGATTATTTCTTATTTCTTTCTCATGAGCTTTTTGATGCTATCAAGAAGGGGGAGAGGAATGTTGAGTACATACTTGAAGAAACTCATTCGAATTGTATTGATGCTTGAAATGAAAACTTAATACTCACTGATATGAATTAAAATATTTTTTTATAAGTATATGAAATATGTGCAATGAACCAATGGAATAATTGAGAACATTCATGAAGTACTCATTCATGTGTTAAATCTATACTTCATGATACCTTTTAGCAAAATGCATAGAAATACATTATTTGCTTTTATTGTACATATACTCAAGATTTTATCATCATCAAAAAGAAAGAGATTGTTGACCCTGAGATTGATTTTGATGATTGCAAAATATTGAGTATATTATGTATCTAATCATATGTTTCAAGAATGTGTGTAGGATTTTTCAAGTATTCAAAATGAAGAATTTATCTCAAGAATAAATCCTCTCAAGATGTCATGCCAAAATACTTAAAAGAGCAAATTCACATATATTTGGATGGCTTGGTATGAAGAAAGTATGATTGAAAGAAGAAAAATTAAAATTGAAGGAAGCAATTATGTTTAAAAGAGTTTGAAGCTAAGAAACTCAAGTTTGGAAGGTCAAACATTGAAGAAAAATAAAGTCAGGATTTTTTGAGATATCTCAGATTCTTTTTGAGAGCTCTCGAGTGGTCTGGTATAATGAAACAGTATTTTGGCACAGTCTCGAGAGGCTTGGAGTTGAACTTGAGATATCTCTATCTCAGAAGATAGAAACTTAGTTTATATGCTCTAAGAGCAAGAGGTCTCATAGGATTCTCGGGAGGTCTCGGGGTTCCGATGTCTCATAAAAAATTGAGAGGTCTCGAAATCGGGCAAGAGGTCTTATGAAAAATCGAGAGATCTCGATCTGCGTGGATAGCCTTCAATAGATAGTTTTTCAACGGCTATTTTTCAATCCTAATGGCTATTTCAGAGCTTCCAATGGCTAAGAACTCTGACTCCAACCTTCTCTAAAGATATTTAAAGGTCGAGAATCAAAAAAAAAAATAGAAGAAAGAGATTAAGGGATTTAGAGAGAGAATCTTTCAGATTTTGTGAGTAACATTGAATATCCAAAGAAAAGAAAAAAGAGAGGAGTATTGTGCATAGATTTCAGTGAGCTTTCAAAGCAATCTTCTCCAACATCTTTCACATCCTCTCCAGCACAATTTGAAGAAAAGCCAAGCTTCAATCAAGCACATTATGGGCTTATTCTTTAGGATTTAAAAGAGCTTATAGTCAATTTTTTATATCATACTAAAACTTTACTTATATTTTTTGATTTCTTTACAAGTTTCTTTAGGGAAGGAAACTTAAGATTTAGGCTCGTCCAAGCCTAAAATTAGACATTATAGGTTTTGGTTGATGATCCCAAAAAATCAACTGGATAGTTAGTGAATTCAAAAAACTAATGGTGTTAGGTTTTGGTTGGTGCTCCTGTGAAAATCAACTAGATTTATTTGTAAGCCTGGAAAAACAAACACACTGTAATCAAGGATAGATTATAGTGGAATTTTCAAGGAAAGCTTGAAAAGTAGATGTGGGAGTGGGTTGCTCCGAACCACTATAAATCATTGAATGTTTGTGTTATGCCTTTTTTCTTCTATCTCTCTATATACTTTGCATCCTTATAATTCTTACTTTACTTTCATAGTTTGATTTTGTTATCTTAATTCTGTTGCTCATATTATATACATCTCATCCTCACCACTTAGATTAAAATCAAAGCACATAATTGCTTAGAGTTAAATTTGGCTAAAGCTTTTATAAGAACCCAATTCACCTCTTCTCTTGGGTTGCTATCTCTAGACAATAATTGGTATCAGAGTAGGTGCTCTATTATTGATTATTGACCTAATTGTCTAGAGCTAAAGATTATGGCAAACCAAATGAAGTCTTTATTTAGTGAAGGATATTCTATAGATAGACCTCCACTTTTTAATGGCTCATATTATAGTTATTGGAAAGCATGCATGCACATCTTCATACAAGCACAAGATTATAACCTATGGAAGATTATAATCAATGGCTCACACACCCCTAAAGCATTGAAAGAGCATGATAAAGAAATGGCCTAACTTAATGCTAAGGCCATGAATATACTTTATTGCTCTTTAGAGTTAAATATATTTAATGCAATTTCTTCATGTATTTCAGCATAATATGTACGAGAGAAATTGAAAAAAATTTATGAGGGAGCAAATCGAATAGAAGAATCAAGCTCCCAAGAAGAAAAAGAAGTTCACCCCAACCTATGCCTTATGTCTCGTGAGGATGAAAAGAAGAGAAAGAAGAAGAAACAAAAGAAGAAGAATGCATCAATTAAGGGGGAGCAAAGCAAAGAAGAAAAGAATGAGAAAAAGGAAGAAAGCATCATAAATCCTTGCTTGATGGCTCAAAATGATGAGGTAAACATTGATAATTCTTCTGAATTTACATTTGATGAGTTTCAAGAAGCCTTTAATGAACTTATGAATGAATTTAAAAAGTTAAGGCAGAAAAGTAGGGAGCTTAAAAAGAATAATTCCAATTTAATGAAAGAAAAGAATTCCTTAGCTAAAGAAAAGAAAATCTGATTAAATTTGAAAATTCTTTAGATAAAGAAATTCTTGAGCTTAAAAAGGAAAATGATATTCTAAAATTTTTTCTAAAAGAAAATAAAAATCTTTCAATTGAAAAGAAAGAGCTCTTGGAAGAAAACAAGAAATTAAGAAGAGAAGTTGAGGTTTTGAAATCTATAGCTAAAAAATTTATAATTAGCTTTGAAAATCTTCAATCCTTGGTAAAGTCCAATGGGGCTATTTTCAATAAAATAGAAATCGATTTTAATACTTCAAGAAAACAGCAAACTACAAAAGGTATTTTTACAAGAGCTTCCATCAAAGATCATTCCTTTAAGTGTTTTAAATGTAATCAAATTGGCCACAAGATTTTGAAATACAACTTTTAAAGAATCGGTCAAACTTTAATAAGACAAATTTGGGTTCCAAAAGGAACCTTAAAAACTAACTCCTATGGACCCAAGATGGCTTGGCTACCAAAAGTTTTGAAGTGATCTTGTAGGTTTGCCAATGATCTGACACTCTTAAAAGAGAAAAGCAACTTTATTTGGATTCCTTGGATGTCAAGATGATGGATGATGATTGGTTGTATAATCTAAACCTTTTTTTTCATCATACCATCAATGATTGTTAAAATCTTTTTGATTGAATGAATCCTTTAATTAATATGCTTGCATATAAAATTTCTTGGTTGAAATACTTCTTATGTTTAATGGATTGATTTTGATGCTTGCAATGAATTCATATCATGTTATTGAATGTTTTGATTTTAAAGAATAATATGCACTCCTATATATATCATGCTATGGATGAAATGATTTATTTTAAAATTCAGCATAATATTTTAAGTCTTTCCATATCAATTTTATAATTAATGAATTTAAATTAAAAGAAGCTTATTGAATATGAATGTTTAAATTGCTAAACCAATAAGAAAAACTAATTTTTAACATTTTCCCATAAAATGCTTAGATATTGAGATTCTTCTAAAAAGTGCATGACTTAAGTGCTTGAAAATAAGACATTCAATTTATACAAGATTAAGTACTTAAAGTGTTAATTTGAATTGTATCTTAGGTTAACCCCTAAGGATTTCAAAACTTTCTAGTTGAATTGAGCACATAAAGCCTTCATCCAGTTTTCTCTTGATTTAAATCTTATTTAAATTGATTATTGGAACCCCCTAATTGATTATTTTTTATGATCTTCTTGAATCATTTGAAGACGATATTTAACAAGATGTTTCAAGAAAGTTATCATTTATCTTCAAAGCTAAACTTTTAAAGAGAACTTTAGTTTTAAGTAATTGATATCAAATAGCTTACTATTTTTCTTGTATTTGATTAATTTATCTTCTAGTAAAAAGAGAAAATATCTTTGTTTCAAATCTGATTTTGCAGAGCTATATATTTGACATGATATCATTTGAAATAAATTCAAAAATACATACCTTTTCTAAACCTATAATTGCTTGATATTTCTTAAGAAAAGGAAGAGATGATCTTTTTGAAGAACGAATGAAAATTTCTTTATGATTTGCTTTAACTAATTTGCTAATATCAATTCCAATTGATTTATCATTCTAAATCATTAAACTGTTTAATTTGAATCGATTCATCTTGATTTAATTCAAAACTAAAATTATTGGTATCAAGCTGAATTTGCAAATTAATCTTTAAATGGTATTGAACCAAGAAAATTTTGATTTGACCTAAAACTTAGTTTAATTGGTATCAAGAAAATCTTTCAAAGAAATGACTTTGTTTATTAAAGTAAGGGAGAGAAAATATTAAAGAAGAAATATTCATTTAATTGAAAAGATCTTTGAAATTGAAAATATCTTTCAAATTTAAAAAATCTAAATTTAGTGGTTAAATTCGAGTTAAATTTGCTTGATTTGAAATAAAGAAGGGAAGAATGTTGAAAAGAAAATTAATCTTGCTATAAGTATGAAAAATAGGGGGAGAGATATTTTCTAACTTGATTTGATTAAAAGAATTTTGACTACTTTGAAAATATATTCTTGCTCTAAGAAATAAATTTTGAAACCCATTTGAAAATTCAAATTTGATCCTAAATTTCTCATGTGCATTGCAAAATTCTTTTGAATTATTTGTTTTGAAATAATATTTTACTCAAAGTAATAAATTTAAAAATATGACTATCTTATGCTTTGATATTGTTTATGTTACTTTGCTCGATACATTTCCGATACACACCTTTTCCAAATCTGATTGACCAAAATTTCTTAAGAAAAAAAAAGTTAGAATATTAAAGTATATATTATGCTTGATTTCATATTCAAATATTTTGAAAAGCTTTATTCCTCTTAAAACTTAAAAGTGCATATTTGAAAATCTGAACAAAGATCATATTCATTCAAAATGAGGAAAAGCATATAATATTTAAATTCAAGCTAATTTCTAAAATTAAAATAAATATTTGAAACTTATTTTGAGTCAAATGATAAATTATCAAAAGGGAGATGATTCATTTAAATTGATTTCATGAATTTAATACATCTCTCAATTTAATGCTTTGATGTTGATTCTGATGACTCATATAAATTAATTTTCTAAACTTAATGCAATTCTTACTTTGATACAATCATATTATTGATTTTGATGATTATTTCTTATTTCTTTGTCATGAGCTTTTTGATGCTGTCAAAAGGGAGAAGAGAAATGTTGAGTATATGCTTAAAGAAACTCATTCAAATTGTATTGATGCTTAAAATAAAAATTTAATACTCACTGATATGAATTGAAATATTTTTTTATAGTATATGAAATATATCCAATGAACCAAAAGAATAATTGAGAACAATCATGAAGTACTCAATCATGTGTTAAATCTATATTTCATGATACTTTTTAGCAAAATGCATAGAAATATATTATTTGCTTTTATTGTGCATATACTCAAGATTTTGTCATCATCAAAAAAGGGGAGATTGTTAACCCTGAGATTGATTTTGATGATTCCAAAATATTAAGTATATTATGTATCTAATCATGTATTTCAAGAATATGTATAGGATGTTTCAAGTATCCAAAATGAAGAATTTATCTTAAGAATAAATCCTCTCAAGATGCCATGCCAAAATACTTAAAAGAGAAAATTCATACATATTTGGATGGCTTGGTATGAAGAAAGTATGATTGAAAGAAGAGAAATTAAAATTGATGGAAGCAATTATGTTTAAAAGAGTTTGGGGCCAAGAAACTCAAGTTTGGAAGGTCAAACATTTAAGAAAAATGAAGTCAGAATATTTTGAGATGTCTTAAATTTTTTTCGAGAGCTCTCAAGTGGTCTGGCATAATAAAATAATATTCTGGCACAGTCTCGAGAGGTCTCAAGTTGAACTCAAGATGTCTCGATCTCAGGAGATAGAAACTTAGTTTTTGTGCTTTGAGAGTGAGAGTCTCATAGGATTCTTGAGAGGTCTCGCGGTTCTGATGAGATGTCTCATGGAAAATCGAGAGGTCTCGAGAAAAATCGAGAGATCTCGATCTGCATGGACAGCTTTCAATGGATGGTTTTTCAATGGCTATTTTTCGACCCCAATGGCTATTTCAAAGCTTCCAACAGCTAAGAACTCTAACTCCAACATTCTTTAAAGGTATTTAAAGGTGGAGAATCAAAAAAAAAAAAGAAGAAAGAGATTAAGGGATTTAGAGAGAGAATCTTTCAAATTTTGTGAGGAACATTGAATATCCAAAGAAAAGAAAAAAGTGAGGAGTGTTGTGTACAGATTTCAGTAAGCCTTCAAAGCAATCTTCTCTAACATCTTTCACATCCTCTCAAGCATAATTTGAAGAAAAGCCAAGCTTCAATCGAGCACATTATCAGCTTGTTCTTTAGGATTTAAAAGAGCTTATATTTTATTTTTTATATTATGCTGAAACTTTACTTGTATTTTTTGATTTCTTTACAAGTTTCTTTGGAAAAAAGAAACTTGGGATTTAGGCCCATCCAAGCCCGAAATTGGATATTATAGGTTTTGATTAGTGATCTTGAAAAATCAACTGAATTGTTAGTGAATCCAAAAAACTAACGGTGTTAGGTTTTGGTTGGTGTTCCTGTGAAAAATAACTAAATTTATTTGTGAGCCTAAAAAAACAAACATACTATAATCAAGGATAGATTATAGTGGAATTTTTAAGAAAAGCTTGGAGAGTGGACGTAGGAGCATGTTGCTTCGAACCACTATAAATCTTTGTGTATTTGTATTATGCCTTTTTCTTCTATCTCTCTATATACTTTGCATGTTTATAATTCTTACTTTACTTTCATAGTTTGATTTTGTTATCTTAATTCTGCTGCTCATATTATATACATCTCATCCTTACCACTTAGATTAAAATCAAAGTACATAATTGCTTAGAGTTAAATTTGGCCAAAGTTTTTATAAGAACCCAATTCATCCCCACCCCCCTCTTGGGTTGCTACCTCTGGGCAACATCTCCTAATTTCATAGAATTTATCTTCACTCAAGGCCTTATTAAAAATATTAGCCAATTATTTTTTAGTATAAACATAATCAAGAATTATGTCATTATTTTGAATATGCTCTCTTAAGAAATGATATCTTATTTCAATATGTTTTGATCTAGAGTATTGGATTGGATTCTTAGATAGATTTATGGTACTAGTATTGTCACATCTTATGAGAGTTTTATTTAGTTTGATGCCAAAGTCCTCAAGTTGTTGCTTAATCCACAAGATTTGTGCACACCAACTTTTGGCTGCAATGTATTCGACCTCGACTGTAGACAATGCTACCAAATTTTGCTTTTTGCTAAACCAAGAGATTAAGTTAACTCCTAAAAATTGGCAAGTTCTACTAGTACTTTTCTATCTAATCTACATTTAGAAAAGTCTGCATCTGAATATCTAATTAAATCGATTGATGAATTCTTAGAGATAAAGTCTGCATTCGAATTCCTCTATTTTACTATGTAGATAGCAAATCTCATCAATCTCATACCAAGGACTTCGGATAGATGAACTTGATTTAGCAAGAGGCCTTTGCCATTAATATAAGTCCGACCTTCAATCTAGAATAAGTAATAGCCACTATGTAAGGAATGGATCTCAGTACCCGTCCATCCTAGCTTCGAGTTGATCTTAGATATTCGTCAAACTTCCTCCATAAAGCATAGCCACAGTCCTAATTAAAGGACCTACCATTCTTTTTGACCTCTAGCCCACCAATCCAAAGCATTTATACCCACCTTTGGTCGATCTTAAAGGTGACCAAACTTCCGAGAGCAATCAAGATAGCACCAATAGGATCCAAACTCAAAATCCAGTTGTGAGCCCATCATTTGCTACTTAGAAGCCGACCTTTAAGTTTGGTTAGCCCGACTTCAAGTTTCCAATCCCAACATGAACAACTCACTATCAAGCTTAGAAGTCTCTGACCATAACATGAACAACTCACCTTCCATCCAAAGTTCAACAAATGAAATCCAACTGCTAGCAAGTTGTGATAAATAAGAGTCCATTGTCCATAACAAACTCCAAGTGGCCCGAATGGCCTTCTCACATTTTGTTATAGCTGTCACTATCATTCTGTTACAAGCTTCGTCTGTATAAAAAATCCTCTAGATATGTTATTCTCTCGAAGCTCTCCCCTCCACTCTATTCTCCTGCATACTTCATTCTTATTAGCCAGGAAGTTAACTTGACCATTAAAGGGTCCATATCGGAGCCATCCACCTCCAGTCCAGACTTTATCTTGCAAGTCTTGTCGATGAGATTGTCTCCTCCAACTCCAGCAAACTCCAGCGGCCAACCATATTTTGCACCAACGATGATCATGTAATTTACTATTCCATTCTAAGTTTGCTTCTTATACCATTTTATTCAAAAAAAAAGTTTTCATCTGCAAATTATAATTCGTTCATACTTCTATTGCATTACTCTGATCCATTCATCTTGCTAAATGTTAAGTATTCATGAAAGTTATTTTTATTTTCAAATATTCACATCATATATACCAACACTATGTCCTAAACATCTGAGTTCATCTTATCTTCTTTTAACTTGAAACTTTAGATTAGAAGCTTACAAATTTTGAAACTTTCAATACATCACAATCCTTAATAGTTGTCATCCAATTCTCTATTTATCAACATAAATCATACCAACCACCATCCCCATAAGAACATTATACCAATTTTCCCCAATTGGTATACAATATACAGTGTAAGCAAGGAACATAAAAATGCACATATTTCACTTATCACAAAAACTACCAACAATATAAATATAATTGCTCAACTTATGCTCATTTGTCAAAATACCAAATAAACCAAGATATAGAATTATCCATACTTTATATTATCTTAGAGAATCAATTGTATCTTAATTTCTAATAACCACATAGCTCATACTCCCCAAGATATATCATCTTTTAGAATTTAAAGAAATACTTAGAATTGAATCACTACTCTTCAATATTACTTGGAACTCAATCTCTAATGATCATAAACCCAATTTTTCATACCACTTAAATAATAAGCCCTAAGGATCATAAACCCTTTGCTCATTTCTATTGATCATAAACTCTAAACCATGCTCATCTCTGATAAGCATCATAAATTCACCAATAAAAGTATTAATTTATTAATTAATTTATATTAATTTTTAAGAATTATTAATCAATTTACATATAATTTTTGAAAAATTCATATTTTTATTAATTAAAAAATTAATTAAAAAAAATAAAAATTAAAAAAATAAAAAAATAAAATTTTGTTATCAATAGAAAGAGTTCATTTTTTTTATCACAACGAAATAAATGTCAAGTAAAACGAAGCTAAAATGGAAATGATATAAATTTTTAAAAGATATAAAATAAATAAAAATTAAATAAAAAAAAGAAAATGGCTCAGTCGGCTCCGTAAGTTGAGCCACCAAGCCAAGCCAAACCATCAAAGCTGACTCAGCCATTGAAGCCATCAACTGGTCCATGATCCAGGCGTGGACCGCCAGCTCAGAAGAAATCGATAAATCAGAGATTGCCATGTGGCGGACCTAGACCCTTAAAGGGTTCACAGAAATTTATCGCGGCTCACAGGATATTTTGGTCTTTTCACCTAGCGACAAGAGCGCTGATTGGCTGTGGTGTGCGGTGCGGCCGATCCATGCGGTCCATGGGAACAGTAATTGTACAATCAGATGGCTGTGGTTGATTGCGGTCAAGATCGGACAGCGGTGGTGATTTCTAGGCTTGATTCAAATTCTATTAGCGATCTGGCATGATCCGATGGCCAGAAAACCAAGAGATGAAGATCCAATGGTCCAGAATGCTCCTGACGGTGATCAAAACTCCCGACACATGATTTGCGTCCAAATTTCCTCCATCAATGCATGATCGAACGGCCAGAATTTAATCCGACCTAATCTAGGCTGATATGCATCCGATTTTGATGATTTTTGGACTGTTGGATTCCTATTGAATGGCTAGATTTCACCAAACTTACCAGAGTGTATTAGAGTTATTTTTATTCAAATTTTATTCAGATTTTAATGATTACAAAGGTAATTAGTCCCACATTGTCTTTAGAAAAAAATATCCAGCCCTCCTAGCTCTATAAAAGGGATCTTAGGCCTCCAGAAATCAATATCTTCGATCAAGGTGAAGCTTTGGTATAGGGCGAAGCCAGGCTATTAGTTAAAGACTACTTCGAAGCAATGGATGCCGAGAAGAAGAGCCGAGCTTCTACACCATCTTTCTGCCAATGCCGATCCAAAATCAGAGATCAGGCTATTTTATTTTATTTTATTTTCTTTTTAAATTTTATATATTTAAATTCTAAAATTTTAATTAATAAAAATTTTAATTAATTTCTTACTTTTTATTTTTATTATAATTTAATTTCTATACTTTAATTATTATTTTTTATTTTATTGCAAGTAGATGCTAAGATCTAATTAGTTGATCTTAGTACCAAGTTTAAATTTCTGCATCTTCTAATTTTTATTTTTAATCTTCCGACTTCACTCCTAATTTCAAAACTCAAATCATTTTCTTATTCTTTTTAAAAATCAAAGATTTTAAATCTAAAATACTATCTTTTCTGTGGATTCGACTCGACTCACTGCTATCTACGTATTTTCAATGATTTTAAGAAGTCAGATTAAACTGATAAACACGGTGTCTTAACGGCAACATCGCATTCCTATGATATTTTTGGCATCGTTGCCGAGGAAGGCATGGACATTAAATTATTGATCTCTTTGATTTTTTTATAAATAAATTATAAATAAATTTTTTATTTTTTTTATAAATATTGCTTGCTAATTTTTTTATTATTTTGTAGAAAAAAAATAAAGAATAAAAAGAATCAGAAGTTTTGCTTGGTAAGATCAATCCTAACCCTATTACTCTTTCCTTTTTATTTATTTATTTATTTATTTTATTTTTAAATTAATTTAAAAAAATATTCATTTAAATCTAGTTAAAAGCCTCATGATAAGATTAGAAATCCTAACTATTTAGAGCATGCATCATATTAGTTTTATTCATTCATTCATTCATTTATTTATTTATTGGTGATTGCTGGAGGCAAGGTAAGCCTTTCAGAATACAATTAGTTACATGCATCTAGTTTAAATTACATAGAACCCTTTCATTGAAAATTTTTTATGCATATTCATATTAAATCAAATTAAGGGCGTAACCCAATTAAACAAGATAAGATGGGGATTTGATCACCCTTTCTTAGCCCACAAACAACCAACCAACATCCTGCATTGACCTAAGCCTTTAAATTAAAATCAACTAGACATCAACCCTAGGAACTCGAGCTCAATAGGACAAGGAATCCTAAGAGTTGAACCGGGTTAGGATAAGTCAATTTGACTGGTGTCTAGGAAAGTGGTTCAGGGACGACTGCATCTGAAGGAAGGTTGTTTCTAATTGATTTCGTTCGCTTACCTGGCCAAGCATAATTGATGTCTAAGGTAAGCAACGAGGGGACTCCCACTGACCTTACACTTACCTGGCCAGTTGATTGGCTAATCCTACACTTGGAGGGCTTGAAGGTGACCTTGGCAGTTAGGAGCTGTCTAGATCTAGGACAATCTTTAGTCAGAATTGATTGACCAACTTGATTGCTAACCAATATTAAATCTAATTAAATCGAATTCTTCTCTTTCTTCTTAGTTCTAGGACTCCTTAGGACCTCTTCTTTAGAACTCTTCTTTCTTTCTTCTTCTTACTCCTCTAAAAATAAAATAAAATAAAATAAAATAAAAATTAAACTATCTAAAAAATATTAAAAATGATAATTAAATTAAATTAAATTAAATTAAAATTAACAAATAAAATAATTAAAAAAAATAATTTTTAATATAATAAAATAATAATAATAAAATAAATAAATAAATAAATAAATCTAAAATTTTTTTTTGAACCATACATTAGGGTTACACTAATACAAGTATGGTAGGAAATCGCTTTTTCTGATTTAGTTGAACTTAATTGAATGGTTGATTTACATTAAACATAATAATGGCTAATTTGAATATAATAATCCAAAAATTAGATAAAGTTGATCTTCTTGCTCAGAAATTAGATCAACTCCTAATCCTAGGTCAACAATCTCCTATACAATTCACATCATCTTCTAATTATCAAGAGACTTATTCAATCTGTGCTAGCCCAATCCATCATATGAGTGAATGTTCTATGACTGCACAGTTTTTATATTTTATCCAAGAATAAGTTCAAGCTGCTCAAGGATACTCCAAATTGATTAATGACCCATGTTCAAATTCATATAATTCAGATTGGAGTAACTTTAATTTTTCTTGGACATCCCAACAGACTCAGGCTCAGACCCAAATTTCACTTGAGCAAAATTATCAAAATAGATCCCAATATCAAAATTATGCCTATAATAATGGTCAGCCTAGTTAGTTTATCCAGCCATCATATTATAATCAGCCTTCATACCCACCTCCTCAACAGACCAATCTAGCTGATGATAGATTTAACCAACTTCAATAATTGATTCTGACTCAACAACAATCTATCACCAGACTAGAAGCTCAAATAGGATAATTAGTTGAGTCTAACATGAGGAGAGAACTAGATCAACTACCGAACCTACCAATTTCAAACAACCCATCTAATGTCCACCAATCACCTGGACCAAGTTATCAATTTAATGTCTCACCTAAGAATCCCCAATTTGAGAATGCCAAAGTAATTCTTGAACTTAAAAGCTATAGGATTCTTATGGACCCATACCAAGACCAGGTGAGAGAGGCTAGTACTGATGCTAGCCAAAATAAAAATTTAGAGAAACTGGTTAGTACTGAGACTAACCACATAGAAGAACCCGAGCCAAGAATTAGTACTGATGCTAGTTCTAGTTTAAATGAGATAGAAAAAAGGGAAAAGAAAATAGATGATTTACCCAAGACTTATAAACCTAATGTCCTATTCTCTTCAATCCAAGAAGCTGGTTCTTCTTACAAAAATCAAGAGGCATGTAATGAAATGTCAATGGAGTTGTTTAAGCAAGATCACATTAATTTACCTCCAGAATTAAAACCATCTTTAGTCACCATTTCAGCACCCATTGAATTAAACTTAACTCCTAATACAAAAACTCCATTCATGAGCATTTTAGAAAAACAAATAGGAGAAATTCTTAATAAGCATGGGTCTGAGAATGAAATCATAAATTATATCCCTAAAATTAATAGTGAATATATCAATAATGGGATTACAAATCATCTTTCTGAGATTGGCAATCCAAAACCATTGGAATTTGTCAATCCAATATTCGACATAGGATAGTGAGCTGCATTGTGTCTAGAAGACGATAAACTTAGCGCTTATTGGGAGACAACCCAATATTTAGTTTTTATCTAATTTATTTTTTTAGAATAATTTGAATAAGTTGGAGGAAGAGCTCAAATTTTTGAAGGCATGTGCTGGACCAAAAATATACTGAGTTAGGTGTATTCTTTCATGTTCTTTATTACATCCTTTATTTTTTCTTCTTCATTAAGGACAATGTCGATTAAATTAGGGGGAAAGAAAAATAAAAAAATTTTAAAATTTTATCTTTGAAAAAGTTAGTATTTAGTATTTAGATACTTGATTATGCTTAAGAATCGAATTAAACTAAGCATTTTTAAAAGAAAATTGATGCATAGATTAGAGAATCTATGAGATATTGAGGAATCAAGTATTAAGAAAATTCAATAAAGAGTTAAGTCTAGAACATAAAAAGTTTTTTCTTGGAGCATTTTTAATTATTTCTATTAGCATCAAAGAAAAGTCTACTTTTTATAGGCTTGTGTAGGATAACTATACGTTTCTTCATATAAAAATTTATTTTAATAAAATAGTTTTCAAGTACTTCTCACTGAGTAACCGGGCCTCTTTGCCTAAGCAAGCATTGAGTTTCGCATCAAAAGGTGGAAAGGGCAAAAGAAGCTCGTTGTAAAGCTAGTCTTAACTCGTAGCCTATTTGATTCGAGCTAGTAAGCCCGAGGGGTATTCTATACCTAGTGCCCTAAAGCCAACTGGTTTGAGAGTCATTGGCCCAAGACTCGCTACATGGATCAAATAGAAAGCTTAAGGAGTTAAGACACTCAATAGTGGTACAACGTTAAAAATAAAAAAAAAAAAAAAAAAACATTGGTTTTCCACCGAGTAACCGGGTCCCATTGCCTAAGTAAGCAATGATATTCGCATCAAAAAGTGGGCAATGTGAAAATAAAAATTAATAAATGAAGGACGAAAGTAGCAATACACCTGCCTATATGAAAGTTTAGATAAATCAGAGATAAAGGTAGGATAATTTAGAAAAAGTTCTGAAAAATTTAATATTCTTTACTTAATTTTTCTATTGATAAGTATTAATACCCCAATGATATGTCTCATTTAAGCTCTACTGAATATCAATGGCCATTTTGAAAATTGCTTAGGTAAAATTCGAAACTCTAAAGTTAAAAGGTATTTAAAACTAAATTCTTTCTTTACTCGAGGATGAGCAAAGCTTAAGTTGGGGGGTATGATAAGCATCATAAATTCACCAATAAAAGTATTAATTTATTAATTAATTTATATTAATTTTTAAGAATTATTAATCAATTTACATATAACTTTTGAAAAATTCATATTTTTATTAATTAAAAAATTAATTAAAAAATAATAAAAATTAAAAAATAATAAAATAAAATTTTGTTATCAATAGAAAGAGCTCATTTTTTTGATCATAATGAAATAAATTTCAAGTAAAACGGAGCTAAAACAAAAAGGATATGAATTTTTAAAAGATATAAAATAAATAAAAATTAAATAAAAAAAGAAAATGGCTCAGTTGGCTCCGTAAGCCAAGCCAAACCATCAAAGCCAACTCAGCCATTGAAGCCATCAGTCGGTCTATGATCCAGGCGTGGACTGCCAGCTCAGCAGAAATCGATGTATCAGAGATTACCACGTAGCGGACCTAGACCCTTAAAAGGTCCACAAAAATTTATCATGACTCATAGGATATTTTGGTCTTTTCACCTAGTGATAAGAGCATTGATTGATTGTGGTGTACGGTGCGGCCGATCCATGCAGTCCATGGGAACAGTAATTGCGCGATCGGACGGCTGCGGTTGATTGCGGTCAAGATCGGACGGCGGTGGTGATTTTTAGGCTCGATTCAAATTCTATTAGCGATCTAGCGCGATCTGACGGCCAGAAAACCAAGAGATGAAGATCCAACGGTCCAAAATGCTCCCGACAATGATCAAGACTCCCGATGCATGATTTGCGGCCAGATTTCCTCCATCAACGCACGATCGGACGGCCAGAATTTAATCCGACCTGATCTGGGCTGATATGCATCCGATTTTGATGATTTTTGGATTGTTGGATTCCTATTGAATGGCTAGATTTCACCAAACTTACCAGAGTCATATCAGAGTTGTTTTTACTCAAATTTTATTCAGATTTTGATGATTACAAATGCAATTAGTCCCATATTGCCTTTAGAAAAAAATATCCAGCCCTCCTAGCTCTATAAAAGGGATCTCAGGCCTCCAGAAATCAACATCTTCGATCAAGATGAAGCTTTGGTATAGGGCGAAGCCAGGCTATGGGTTAAAGGCTACTTCGAAGCAACGAATGCTGAGAAGAAGAGCCGAGCTTCTACAGCATCTTTCTGCCAATGCCGATCCAAAATCAAAGATCAGGCTATTTTATTTTCTTTTATTTTCTTTTTAAATTTTATGTATTTAAATTCTAAAATTTTAATTAATAAAAATTTTATTTTTATATTTTAATTTCTTACTTTTTATTTTTATTGCAATTTAATTTTTATACTTTAATTATTATTTTTTATTTTATTGCAAGTAGAAGCTAAGATCTAATTAGTAGATCTTAGTACCAAGTTTAAATTTTTGTATCTTTTAATTTTTATTTTTAATCTTCCGACTTCACTCCTAATTCCAAAACTCAAATCATTTTCTTTTTCTTTTTAAAAATCAAAGATTTTAAATCTAAAATACTACCTTCTCTGTGGATTCGACCCGACTCACTGCTATCTACGCATTTTCAATGATTTTAAGAAGTCGGATTAAACTGATAAACATGATGTCTTAACGACAACATCGCGTTCCTATCAATCTCCACTAATCATTAATCATGCTTTGACCTAAATTCATCCCCACTAGTCATAAATCATTGCTTTGATACTGGACATGTAACATCCCACCCCTAAATTAGGCAAAAATGCTACATCCCACCCTTAAACCGAGCGAAGGAAAAAAATTATTAAACTATAGCTGAGTTGAACATTAGTAACATCTTTTACAAGATACTAGAAATCTTTTGAGAGCCTGCTCTTATTTGATTTATACCTTCTCTCAATTTACCAAAACAAATATTTCAATTTAATTTATCATTTCATAAAATCAAACTCAAGATTTTGTTTATAAGACCATACTTAATGAATATATAATTTAAAAATAACTTACACTTAACAGTTCTAGTCTAAGCAACTGAAACATAATATAATACAACTCAAAATACATTTATCTCACAAGCTAATTAACACACCTTATATCTTTCTAATATAGATGCTGATAAGATGCTGATGCGACTCTGAACCTAGCTAAGAAGCTCCAAAACTATAATAACAAGATGTGAGGGGTAATGAGCCCTAAGTCCCAATGGGTGAATAAACCATCTAACAATGAAAAAATAGGAAAATATAACTGTAATGCTTATCATAATAGGTATTCCATAATACTATCATGATTTTTAAATAAAACTTTCATTTGTTGAACATGCACAAAATCATGTAAAAGTACTTTTTTAAAGCTATAAAATTAAAAATTGTTGGGCTACCGCTGACTACACCACAGCGCACCTCACCCATAGGCAGTCGTACAGTGCATCGAATAAGCTGAGCCCCATTGGGTATAATGAAACTATACCCCACTGGATATAATAAAGTGGCATCTTACTAGGCATAATAAAGTTATTGCCGACTATCCCACAGCGCACCTCTACCATGGTAGTCGAAATGAAGCGCATCTAATAAGATTGAGCCCTACGGGCATATTGTTTTCATAAGGAGGTGCTAGTTGATTTCTATTGTTTCATAAGCTAGTACTATTGCACACCCCATAGGTTGATCACTCTTATGGGTGGCCTGCTGAAAACATGCATATTCGATAAAACTCGAATGTCAATGAGCAATTTTAACATACTCTAAACCATAATGCCATGCTGTCTAAACTAAATACACATATACATATACATATTTCTGAATAACACTTTAATAAAATCCATTTCTTGTTTCTATGTTTGCATAAATATATATGAGTTGAAAAACAATAAAAAGTAAACTAACTCTGTAAGATTTTTCTCTTTCATAACAAATACCATAAGGAAAACATCAAGGTTAATAGAAAACCTACTCACCTCAAATGGCTACTATCCCACTTTGATGATTGGCTTAATCAAAGCCTCCTTTCTAATCCTTTTTCTTCTCCTATAACATTGATAAACACTAATTAATATCATATTATATGATTCATGAACATGAGAGCACATACTTTGCTTCTTTATGCTTATTTTTTAATTCTTCCAACTCTTACTTAATTCTATTCTACTTTGCTCTACATAGGATTAGCTAAATCCCAACATCTCCAACAATTTGACTATTTCACACTTATCAATACCAAACTATATGATTTATGAACACAATCATGCATGCTTTGCTTTCATTCTTGTTCTTTATCCCTTCTAACTCTTACTTTTGTTCTACCTTATTTTTTTTAGCTTAGGTTTAACTAAAACTCTACATAAGCATAAAAAATTCTAAATATTTAACTATATTTCCATTCTCACAAATGGTTTCAATTTCGGCTAACATCATTTCAACTCAAAACTAAACCTATTTAAATAGTTTCAGCAAGATAGGCAGCATAAATTCACCTTCAAATTCAAGTTTAAATTACATAACTTGCTTTACTATAATATTCTATTTGCTAACAATACTTGAAAGATTAATTTAAACCTAATTTAGAGCTTAAGAACCTTACCTCAAGTGATTAAAACACTGCTGCCAGCCAAAAATAGATTTCTTTCTTTCCAACTTTAATAACCTTCTTTCTTCAATTCCATTTATCAACACATCCCCATCTTCTAGCTAAATTCTTCTTGATTTTAGACTGAGAAAAGCACCTTCCTCAACTCTCTTACCTCCTCAAACCTTTCTATTTAGTTAAAGAACTCAAAACAATCCAAGAGAATTTGTGGCTTTTTACCTAGGAAATGAATAAACTAAGGGAGAGATTTGCTAGATGTCAATCTATGAATTTTTCATAAATTTTTAGCTTGCTGAGATGTTATTACAAGGATTTTTCATCTCTTAATTTATGAAAGGAAGCTACTAAGTTGTTCCATTAAAAATTATTTTAAAACTACAACTAAAAATATCTCTACTGAAATCTGCTCTCAGGCTTTTCCATGATTCGAGTCTATTCCACCCTGAGACCGAGTCGACTCCACTCTAAGATCAAGTCGACTCCACTCTGAGATCGAGTTGACTCCATTGTATGCTAATAAAGAACTTTCAAAACTTTTTGTTTATTTTAGGAATTATTTTTGATCAAAATTTTGTATTTCAAAATTACCACATATACAAATATTACTTTAAATATCTTTCAAAATATTACTCATTCAATGCTCAACAACCACTAAATTTAAATTTTGATATCAGTATTTTTAATCCCATTCCTCAATCCTTTTTCTTTTTAATTACCAACAGGATTTTATACTTCATTACTATTATCCAATTAATCCTTATATGCTCAAGTATTCCATAAATGACTTGCTATGCTTCACATGCATGAATGCAAATTTCTTAGTTATCACTTTGTTGTTTCGGGGTGTTACACAGCAAGTGCTACACAACTAGCTTTCCTTCTTATTTTCTTTACTTCCCTTTTGTCTTTTTTTTAAAGTAATGGACATTAACAAGATGAGTCCTCCATTAGCCAACAAATTTTTATTGATGGATAGAATATTTATATTAGAGGAGAATAGCAAGAAAGTAGGTATTTACCAAGCTTCTTTCTTTTCTTTAAAAAAAAATAAAATTCCTTTCTTTCCCTCACAGCCAATTGAAAATTTGGACTCCCTTTTCTTCCTTCTCCCAAGCCAACCAATTATCAGCCAGTAACCATCATTATCTCTTTCCATATATTTCTTATTCTTTCCATATCTATTTCTTTGTTGATTGACCTATTTCTCTCCTACCCTATCGACCAGCCATTCGAGCTCCATTTCTTTGTCCCTCTTTTTCTTTTATTCTTTTTTCTTATTTTTCCATAGCATGCTTATCAGATTTGAGATCACACGTGCCTTATTTGCCACCCTACGTGACCTCTCTTCTTTCCTTTTCTTCTTATCGCACACCTGGCAAGATTTGGCATTTTCACTATTTTCCTTCTTTATCTCCCATCATTCTACTTTTTTCCCATTCTTTCCTACTTTATTTTAAGTTACTTCTACATCAATGCAGTCCCTCATACCTCCACCCTTATTGTGCATGCCAAAGCCCTCTTTTTACTTTTCTTATAGACCTCACATGCACATAACCGATGCCTCCTCTGCTCCAATCTTCTTCCCCCTCTCTCGCCCCCTCCCTCCCTCCACCCTATGGGACTCTTGTCCCTATATTTCTTCTCCAGTATGCAAGTGTTACTAAGCATCTCCAAAGTGATGTCGGTTGGCATCTTTCCTTGACTATGGTCGGACACTACAAGACTATTGTGTCCCCTCTATCTCTATTGCCTCTAGCACTCTCCATCTCTCTCTACTCTCCTTATCTCTTTCTCCTTTGCTCTCTCTCCTACACCATGGACTATGTACTTTTGTCATCCTTATGAATCTCGATGATGCCCCATCTCACTAGTTCGAGCAACCATATGATAGATGGTCACACATCCTCCACAATTTGATTCAAACATATAATGGTTACATAAGATATTAAAATTTTATAAATATTTTCTAAATAACATAAAGTGATTAAAGTTCATATCACAAAATTAGTATTTATTTTAGACTTGATGGAATGTCAAACACAAAGCTTGAGTTCCCTACGAGATGCATGCAGCCCCATAGTTTGCGGCACACCCATGGATGGCCGCCATCATTTAATGGATGGCCATCAAATAATATGCATGGCATGCACAATCTATGCTAGCACATAGTGATCCATTCCATGATGGATGTCATCCATGGGTGTAGTACACCCTATGGTGTTGTACGTAAACTTCAGGGTATCCTTGTTCTCAAACATAATAATTTATTCAAAAAGAAGAAGACACCTTCTAGGTCCTAATACTCTTGCCCATAGCCCCATGTTCTCCTCCAAGCTATTCATCACTATCTAAAAGGTACATAAGAGAAATCAAAACATGAGCTAATAGCCCAATAGGTATCTCTACATCTCTAGTTGGATCAAGCATATCTATGACTGAATGAAATATTGTGTATAAATACCATATCATGATGAATTACGATTGAAAACTAATCTAGTATATGCACAAGATGGAAAATTCATAACCAGCAAGTAGATCTTTAATAGTTTAGTAATTGCTTCTCAATGCTTGAATAAAACTACATTTATATGCATCTTATGGTGAAAATCATTTTGCAAAACTTTAAGTGAAAATAGTAACAAGTTTTTGCCCTCCCTTTTGCTTTACAATTATAGCATAACTATCCTATGGTAAGGCCCAATAGTGATTATTTTCTAAATATTACAGCATGCCATCAATCCATAAGTACTTGCATTTTGCCCTATCTATCTAGACCCAAAAGAAAACTAACTTTAGATCACATAAAAAAATATGCCACAAATAACTTTTGCTAGCAATTTCTTCGATTGGCTAAGTTCGAAAGTAAACTAGATCCTAACAATAACATGCTCTCAATAAACATGTGCCAATAATCACCCCACCAGATGTTTCGAAGAAAACTAGTTCTTGAACCCATATTATTATATCAACTAGAGAGCAAATATCACAGCCATTCCTAACCAATTTTCTAGTCATATAGTGAAAATAATTTCTTCAAATATCAATATATTTGAATTCATGTTTTGACAATTACAATGTGCAACTTGAAAATTAAAAATTATGCCCATGATTATGTTCAAGTAATCACAAAATCTAATATATAGGTCAATCAATCAGTTTTTGAAAAGAATATTTCTTAAAGTTCACCCAACCAACATACACAATATATCTTCTATGCTTAATTCATATTTAAAATTTTATTTTATTTTTTCATGCATAATTAAACTTATATTTTTACAAAAACTTGTGAAAAACTACAATCCAAAATACAAATGTCAAAATTATAAGCATATCGATCAAACATACATATGTACAACTTGGTATGTATTAGATAAAAAATAATTTTCACAAATAAAATTTGTATGCATCTTTAAAACCCTTGAGTATAGAGATAAATAAAATAATTTCCTCCAAAAATAGATTTTATACATGACCTAGATTAGGTTTCCTAGAAAATCTTAAGCAACTATAATTTTCACTTTAAATTTGGGAGATATTGAGGTACCCTAGTTTCGGAGGCCCACATAAGGTTCCATAATTTGAAAACCTTCCAAATTAGGAGTTGTGGTCCAAATCTACTGACCAAATATCAAAATCAAGATGCACACCCTGAACCAAATCTAGTTTCCTTGGATACTATTTATCACCCTAACCAAGGAGGCGGCAAAGATTACCTCTAGTGTGTGTTCTATCTATTGAGATAAAGGTGCCTCCAAGCTCAACAGTTCTAGCCTTACCTTGATCTCCAAGAAAGACAAACTAGGTTAGAGAGAGAAGACACAAGAGAAATACAAGGATATAGATAGAGATAGAGAGAGATAAAGATCAAAAGGATGGAGTCGATCCTATGGAGGTGAGACTGGAGAGAGGGTAGAGGTGAAGGGCCATTGGCTATGGCCTTGTGCTATCCCCAAAGCATCAAAAGGAGAGAAAAAGGGAGAAAAGACAAGGGGGTGAGAGGGATTCAATGACTAATAGTAGGTCAATGCGATGGCATGGCACTAGCGCATGAATAGGAGCAATAGGGTGATAGAGAAAGATCTTACCTTAACATTAGCAAGGCACGGATCTAGTGAGGTGGCGTAGAAGAGGAAGTCCCTCAGTTTTGGCAAGCAAAGGCAATAAGAAGAAGAAGAGAGAAAGAGGTGGCATAAGACCCAATTCCTAAATGGAACATCAGGTTTTTAGAGCTTGATACCTGATTCGAGGATAAAATTGTTGGCCAGGGGAGGTGATTGAAACAAGGCGGAGAGTCCTAACTAAACTCTGCACAGGCAGTAGGCACTAAAATCCTTCTTAGTTGGCAATGGCTAAACCAAGGTGAAGGAAGGCAAGGGAGGCAGCACTTTCATGCTTGCATCTAGCTTGCCAAATCTTCTTGATCCTCATCAAGAATCTACAAACAACCAAAGTAGGAAGGCTATCCCTCTCTCGGGTAGCTTAAAAAGAAAGGAGGTAACATCGCTAACCTCCTAGCTAGTAGGCAAAATAAGGAACCCTAGTGAAGATTGGAAGGAGACTACAAGGTCTCCAAGGTCCGCCTTTGGCTGGTGGCCAAGAATGCTACACCAGTTGTTAACCTAAGAATTGATTTTGATAAGTACAAAATATTTGAGTATGATACTAATGATTGTTTATTCTTGGAATAGTTAATTTATTTTATAGAGAGCATAATAAGCTTGAATATTTAAAGAAGCATGGAGAAGCTTAAAAGAATAAATTCTGAAGTTGAAAAAATATTTGATGTGTTTGAAGAAGCATTTGAAATATTTTGGAAGCCTTTATAGTGGAGGAATCGACCCCAAGTTAACTACAAATCGACTCCCTTAGGAAGGAGAGTGGATTTTTCGAAACTAACTTCGAGTTGACTCCTAATCTTGATTGACTCCAAGTTTGTAATAGTCAACACCTATATTTTAAATCCAATTGACTCGACTACAATGATAGCCTAATGGCTAATTTTTCTACAAGCTTTCAATGGGCAAATCTAACTTTCAATAGTTAGCTTGAGCTCTCCAATGGCTAGTTCCACTTCTCCAACTAAATTTAAGTATATTTAAGATATGAAATCAATTGGAAAAGTAGATCTAAAAGGAAAGCAAAGAAAAAACATAAGTTCTTGGTAAAAGCATTGAATATCTTTAAGTAAGTCAAAGAAAGAGAAATTAAATGCAATTAATTTAGTGAGCTTCCAAGAGAACACCCTTAGTAATTATTGAAAAAAATCTTTTATTCATTAAAGAAGAGTAGTCAAACTTCAACGAGCATATATTGTTGACTTCAATCGAGCTTCAATGAGTTTTATTTTTCTTATTCTTTTACTTGTTCTTTCTAATTTCTATTATATTTTCCATTTTTTGCATGTTTCATGGGATAAAAACTTATGGGATAGGCTTGTCTAAGCCTATAATTGGATGTTGTATTGACTAAATATAGAGGTGATTTAGTTGAAAAAATTTTGGTTGAATCAACCAGAATAATTATGAGTCCTTTAAAATAATCAGTAGGATTGATTATGGGCCTAGTTAAAATAATCATACCATAAGCAAGAGAATTATAGTAGAATTTCTAAGTTGGAGAGATTTAGGGAGTGGATGTAGATGTTGGGTTTGGCACTGAATCACTATAAATTATTGTGTTTGTATTGCCTCTTCTAGTTCTTAGATTATGTATTAATTTATCTTTTATTTTACTACTTATATTTATTGCTTCCATTGTATACTTAGTTTATTTTAATTAAGCACATACTTATTTTAAAATTCTAAAATTTTTAAAAAAATCTATTTCAGCCCCCCTCTTGGGTTGTCTCTTAAGGCAACACTAGTAGAGAAAAAGAAAAGAAAATAGAGGACAAAACCTCATCCTTATTTCGGACCATTACAATCTCTCTCTTCCTTGCAACTCATTCCCTCATACTCTTGACTTGCACTTGAGCTATTTAAGCCTGCTCTCTCAAATCAAAGCCTTAGGCTTGCAATCTCTCAGGAACATCCATCTAAGGTTCCATCTCATATCCAAGATAATCTCTTAATTTTTTGACTTAATATTTATAGAATAGACTAGTATTTAAATTAAAATTGTTGTGCATTTAGGGGATTGACTAAATTGTGTGTGAGTCAAAGGTTGTTCTTTGTTAGGCTAGCAAAGGTAGGCCTAGATTAGGGATCTACCATCCAAAGGTAGAACCATTGATCTACAAATATTGTAGGGTAACCCTCCCTGACCTGGAAGGATCCCTTGTTTCAGAGCTCTAGAGGGACTCACAACCCAAGAGGGCCTTCCCTATGCCTGATTAGAGGGGGAGGATATAATTGGATAGTAGGGTGGGGTTTATACTTCATGGTTTTATAAGGGATTCTAGATTTTGGATATAGTTATTATAGGACTTTGTCAAGAGATTTTTTTGTTCTTTATTTTTCCTCTTAATCAATAGGTATTTCTACTATCCTAGAAAATTTTGTCCATGCATTTCATATGATCTGATTTGAATTTTTTTTTCTAATTTTTGCATGCTTGTTTGGAAAATAATTGTAGTACTCGAAATCAAATTTGTTAAACTTATCTATAAAACAATCATGGTTAAAATTTAAAATATTTTTATTCTAAATAAAAAATAAAATATTGATCAACTATGAGTATGTTGCTAATATTAATGCATCAAAAGAATATGTTGGGTTGATTCTATATAAGGAAAGATATCAAATGAGTTGTCAAATATTACTAAAAGTTTATGCATATTTGAAACCTTTATGGTTGACATATAATTGAGAAATTGGTTTTGAAAATGAATTTTACCATGTCTAATTTGAATATGATTTGAGTCAAGCCAATAGAGCTATTTGTTAGCAACATATATTTCAAAACTTGTTTCTTTTGAGCTTACTTGATCAGGTTGATCACCAGCAGCTTGTATTTGGAGCTTGTTTTTCTATACCTAGCCAATCAAGACTGATGGCTGGCATGTTTTATACTTAGAAGATAATTTGTTTCTAATCTTATCATGGAGCAAATCATAACGACGGTTGGCAAGACTTAGAGAGCATAAAATTGTTGATGTTGTTATTGAAAAATCCATATAAAAGAATTTCCAAGTAAGATGCATTAAATCTAGTTTTTTCTTACACTAGTATTTATACAAGTGAATGATTAAGCCAATAAGCATTGAATGCCATTATGAAACTCTTTTCTATAATTTATGAATTTCATTTCTTTGATGATTAATAATGATATCTGCATTTATTTGATTAATTTTTATTTAGTTGCATGCTTGATCCTGTGAGCCTAGGTGTGGCACTCCCAATCATCAAAAATATGAGAAGAATGGTCATGGAAAGATGGGAGCAAGCTAACAAAGAAATTAGCCTGGATAAGAAGAGTTTTAGAAACTTAGCTGGCTCACCTTGAGACTGAGTTGGCTAAGTTGGAAGGTGGGTCCGCTCAGTCTAAGACTGAGTCGGCTTAGTCCAAGACTAAGTCGGCTCTAGATAGAAAGTAGTATTTGTTAGATATATGTGCCCTAGAAGCCAGAATTGGCTGACACTTGTAATACACTTCTAGGGGCAAAATTGTAATTTTGACTATAATCAATAAAATGGGTTATTTTCTATCACACCTGTGTATTTAGTGTCTGTGATACATCCTTTGAGTTAATGGTAATGATAATTCATATTTTCAAGAGTTGAAAATTTAAGACATGAATAATCATTATTAACTCATAAACAGCTCCCGACCATAGGATCATCATGAGGATGGTGATTGATCCGGAAGGTTAGTGTCCGATCGCTTCTCTTTAGTAGATGAGTCTTGAGTCTACGGTGTGGAGACACCGGAGCAAGAGTACAGGTACTCATTAGAGAACGAGGGCACTAAGCGTGACCACCTCGAGTAGTCATTAGGGAGTCTACCTTCTCGTCAATGACTGACTCGATGCTGCAGTAGTGTGTCTGGTTCTTTGACCTGAGATGCATCGGTAGTTCACCTTGAGGGTGTTATAGTTTGACTACACCATTACTCGGTCTCCTAGCCATATGGAACCCTGAGGTGTATGTTGGCTATAGCATGTTCATTGTAGGAACTGGATTGCATCAAGATGAAATCTGTCTACCTCGGTGGTAGAGAAGCAGCCTTATGATGATCATTAGAATCAAGTCCAGAAGTCCATGGCCATGGCAGAGTGAAATAATAGAAGAGTTTCTATTTAGATTTTCACATTGGACTCGAATCGAATGATTACATCATATGACAGAAACTAAGGGTTTGATGAGTTCACCTTAACCTAATCTGATCGGGGCTCAAGATAGAAGAACTTAATCACACAGGTAGCTGCACCAAGAGGTTCACATTCAGCTCTGATGGGTTGCCACCATATACTGCTAGGTGTCACTAGGTGGATTTTGGGAGCAATTAGAATGATTTAGATGATCGATCATTCTAGCTGTTCGAATCAGAAGAGTTCTGATCCATCGAAAGGAGTTTCGATGATGTCTATGATAGAGATCATGACATATCCCATTACCATACAGAACTGAACCTAACTGGGTCACACAAATAAGGGTTTGAATCTGGTGATCATCAATTGAACTGATCCAGTTCAATTGATCTGAATGAGATTCAATTAGGTTCAAGGAAATCATGCTAGCACTCGATTGAACCTAACGTTCTTCTTTTACTATCATAAATAAGTTGTCCTGACTGAGCCAAAGGAGTTTGTGCTCAATCAGAGGCCTTCATATGGTCTGACTGGAGGTTGTCCAAGTCAGAATAGGTTGTCTTATTTGTAAGACATTACCTGCCATTTTTGGTCACCTGCCATTTCTTGTTCTTTGACTTTGGTCAAAAGTCTACCTTTGACTGGTCAAACGTTGACCATTGACCCTTTGACTTTTGACCACATGTCATGCACCTATTGGAGAGCTGGTGGGGGCCTGTCCCCCTGCCAGAACCTGGCAAGGAGAAGGGCGCACGCCAAGGGTGGCGTGAGCCCAAGTAGGAGGCGCCTAGGAGTCCTTGTTGGACAAGGACTCCACCTCCCTTTTGGATTCCAATCAGAGTTCTACTAAGAATCCAGTTTGACTGGTCTTAGGCACCCTCTAAGGAGGAATCCAGGGGTCTCTATTCCAACCAATCAGATTTAGATCTGATTTCACAAAGGGTTGTGATTGGTTGAGAGGAAGAGGAGTTGGATCACAAGAGGTCTATAAATAAGACCCTGCGCCCAACCCTAATGCTAATGCAATTCAATTGAGAAACCCCACGCCCCAAGGCTGCCTCTCCCCTCCTCCTCCATGCCATAGCTTCTTCTCCCCTTGCTCTCCACGTCCAAAAGGTGTTTTGGACTTTGGTTGGTGCGATTCAGATCAAGGAAAGGCGATCAAAAGCAAGAAGGCTGCGCTGCTGCAAAAGGACGACTGCAGATCTTCAAAAGAGTTTTGAAGATCCTCCAGATCAGATCCAGATCTGATTTTTGGAGGTGTGATAGAGAAGAAGAGGATCTCCAGATCCAACCCGAGTGGATACCGGTAGAGGCCAGGCGCTTGCGTGGCTAGATCCAGAACCTTCCGCTGCAATCAGGATCATCTACAGGGTAATAGGATTACCCAAATCAGGTAAATTAAATTTGATTTAATTTATCTTATTTTATTTTATTTATTAAAATAATAAGAATCAGATCTAAAACATATCAAGATCTGATTGAGATCAAGAGAAAATTTTTGAAATATATCTCTTGATCTAATCAGATCTGGACGAACCTGGACCGGGAAATCAGGATTTCCCTTCAACTGGTATCAGAGCCATGGTTCTAAAATTGTTTAGATCTGATTTTAATTTTATTTTAATTAGAAAATAAAGTGATTTCAGATGTCACATGAGATGTGATCAGATCTGAAATCAGAAAAAATTAAAATTAAATGATTTGGATCTAAGAACATGAAGATATGCATGACTAGTTCTAGAATAGAATAGTTCTATAGAATAGTTTTGCATGTCTTTGATTTAATCTGATTAAATCATATTTTAGATCTTCTTATTTACTGTTTTCTGATATTATAAGTGTTATAATAACATCTGATAAACAGCAAATAAAAATTATTTAATTTTAAATATCATATGAGATATGATTGATGCATGTCTAGACTAGTTGTAGAATAGTTCTACATAATTGTCTAGATTAGAATTTATTTTGATTAGATCAATTTAAATCTAATTTTTTAGATTATTATGTGATAATTTAGATCTAAAAATATGCATGATTATGATACATGAGATGTATGCAAAATATGCCTTGATTAGATCTAAATTTGTATATGAGATATATGATATAGATCTATAACTGTTTTGTAGATTTACATGTTCCTGATTAAGGCGTTCCTCTTGGCCGTCCGGTCATAAGAACGAAGAAGGGTTTAAAGGCCCTCTCTTCCCATTCGATGGGGTGTTCTTATGACGTGTAGGGGTGCTGCGTGTTCGTCCTTAATCAGAAACCCAAAACTTACTTTCTGCAAAACCCTAGATCCTGAAACCCTAGGATTTATTGTGCATATTTTGTTTATGAACCCAACTTAATTAAGAATTAAGTTTATGGAATATTAATTAGGTCTAAAATTGAGAATTTCAGATCTAAGACATATTCATAATACTGGGTTCGGGCTTGGGTAGCTCAATTAGGTCTAAGCGGTTGATCAAACCGAATCAAGAGTTGGTTAGATGGGATCAACAATGCTTAAATTGACCAGCCTAATAGGATTAAGTCTGGGTCAAGATCGAGTCACGATCAAGCAAGACCTAATTAGGCTCAGAGGTTAGAGTCTGGATTGTAGGCTAACCCAATTGGTTCTGACTCAACAATTTGGTGTCTAAGGTAAGTTTGGCACAGACGACCGACTGGTTTTTAATTGGAAGCTACTCGACCTGAATGCGTTCTTGTGCGAGTTAACGGCATATTCCTTCCACCGGTCTCACTTACCTGGCCATATCTGTTGACACAGTTCTGATCTGAGGTGGTCAATAATCCGAGCTGACCCATGCCACTAGGTTAGTCATAATTGTTATGACTAAGCCAAGTCTAGTTTAATGAGACCTGAATCAATTCTCCCTAAGAAAAGATTAAGTCCGAGGTCTTCCACCATTGTAGACGTGCGGGCCCTTCCCGGGGTTGATTGTTCTCGGCTGGATACAGTGGCTCAGTTGCACCGGGAAGATGCAACCATGTCTATTAGGCATTGGATGCTATGGGCTGGAGGATGAGTTGGGCTCAATATTCCGGATACGGTGAGAGACCCAATTAGGAACCCAGTCTATGCAAATGGTGGGTCTGACTTAACTAAGGAGTGGATCAATATTCCGGATACGGTGAGATTCATGAATTAGAGACCAAGTTTGGGTGCACCATGATTAGAGAATCATTGAACAAGAGTTGTTCACTCATTGGCTAACCCATCACCAATAACTGTTAGGTGAGGTGATGAGTCAGTTGGTGAGACCGCACCACCCACTAGAAATCATCAATCGCGGAGATTTTCGCATCTCTACAGAGGGAGTGTAGGGATCCGAGAAAATAGTGGGAGCTAATTTGTTTAAAAATAAAATCCCTAAACAAATTGGTCAAGTCAAAATTACAGTATCTAACTAGAATCTTTGACTCTCTACAGGAAAATGTCTGCGTCCAACCCACTGGCACGTATCCTAGACACACATAGACTGACTGGACCCAATTATAAAGATTGGCTCAGGAACTACAAAATTGTTTTGGGTTCAGAGAAGTTAACACATGTTTTGGACCAGGACCCTCCCACCTTACCAGCTCGTCCATCCACTGAACAGAGAGCGTCTCTGGAAAAATGGATTGACGAAGACAATAAGGCCAGATACTACATGTTGGGCTCGATGTCTGATGAGCTCCAGCGCCAACATGAAGATATCGGGACTGCTCGCCAAATGTTGGCTCACCTGCAGGAGATGTTTGGTGAACAGAGTCGCGCAGCCAAATATCAAGTCACAAAATGACTTTTTAAGGCTAAGATGCGTGATGGGCAGTCAGTCCAAGATCACTGTCTGACAATGATCAAGGACATGGAAGAGCTTGAGAAGCTCGGTGTGAAGTTGGACTTGGATCTGCAGAACGATATTATTCTGCAATCCTTGACTGATGCATATGGGCAATTCATCATGAATTACCACATGCATAAACTTCAAAATTCCTTGGCCGAGTTGATGAATATGCTGGTTACCGCTGAGCTTTCTATGAAAGGTTCTAAAGGCTCAGTTCTTGCTATGGAACGGACTTCTTCCAAAAGAAAGTCTTATGGAAAGAAAAAGAAGTCTGTGAAAAAGCAAAAGGTAGGAAGGATCAAAGAAGAAGAAGGCAGAACCGAAGAAGAAGGTCGATGGCAAAGGAAAGTGTTTCCATTGCAACAGCGACGGCCATTGGAAGCGGAACTGCCCTACTTACCTGGCCACCCTAAAGAACAAGAAGGAAGGTCCTTCTGGAGGTATGCTCGTTATTGAGTCTAACCTTACGGTTTCTTCTGCATCCAGTTGGGTGCTTGACTCTGGTTCTAGTGCTCATCTGTGCACTTCTATGCAGGGTCTTGAGGATAGCAGGAGGCTGAGGGATGGAGACATGATCCTACGCGTCGGTAATGGAGCAAGAGTTGCTGCAGTAGCCGTGGGAACATACCCTCTGCGATTACCATCTGGTTTAGACTTAGTTTTAAAAGACTGTTATTATGTGCCTGCAGCTAGCAGGAATTTGATTTCTGTTTCATGCTTAGCACAAGAAGGTTATGTGATCACCTTCTTTAAGGACCATTGTAACATTCTTTATGAAAGAAATAAAATTGCAAATGGTTTCCTTGTTAATGGTCTTTATCAGTTGCATATTGATGTACCTATTTTAACTATCGAGCAAAACGTGAATGCCAAACGACCTAGGGATAGTCCAAACGACAGATATCTATGGCACCTGAGATTAGGTCATATAGCAGAAGATAGGATTAACAAATTGGAGAAAAATGGGCTATTGAGTCCATTGACTTTTGAGTCATATCCAACTTGTGAATCTTGTCTTCAAGGCAAAATGACTAAACTCCCTTTTGTTGGACATGGGGAGAGGGCCACAGATCTCCTTGCCCTAGTACATACTGATGTGTGCGGCCCATTCGATGTGCCGGCTAGAGGCAATTTTGTCTACTTCATTACCTTTACCGATGATCTGTCTAGGTATGGGTATGTGTATCTTATGAGACATAAGTCTGAAGCTTTTGAAAAGTTCAAAGAATTCAGACATGAAGTAGAAAAACAAACTGGAAAACCCATTAAGGTTCTTCGATCAGATCGAGGAGGTGAATACCTTAGCCGGGAATTCCTAGACTATCTTAAGGAAAATGGCATAGTCTCTCAATGGACTCCACCAGGAACACCTCAACTCAACGGGGTTTCAGAACGGAGAAATCGGACTCTATTGGATATGGTTCGATCCATGATGAGCTTCACAGACCTCCCAGATTTTCTTTGGGGACATTCATTATTAACTTCAATCTATTTACTGAATAGGGTTCCCTCTAAAACCGTTCCTACCACACCGTATGAGATATGGCACGGTAAGAAACCAAGTCTGAGTCATCTCAGAATTTGGGGTTGTCCGGCTTATGTCAAAAGACAACAAGCGGACAAGTTAGAGTTTAGGTCCTTTAGAGCTCGATTCATAGGATATCCTAAAGAGTCATTAGGATACTATTTCTACATTCCAGAAGACCACAATGTGATTGTGAGTCGACATGCCATATTTCTTGAAAAATAGTTTATTCAAGATAGTGGCATTGGAAAGCAGATTAAGCTTGATGAGAAAGTCTCACAAGCAGAAAGAGCTAAGGACCAAGTGGAACCAAATCAGGTTGAGCCAATAAGAACACTACCTCCTCCACCTCGTAGATCGGAAAGAGTTTCCCGTCCCCCTGAAAGATACTTAGGTATTATTTCAGAGGACGTAGAGGAAATGTTCCTCATAGGTAATGGTGCTCATGGTGATGATCCCAAAACCTACAACGAGGCGATATCAGATATCGACTCCGAGAAATGGCTTGAGGCAATGAAGTCAGAGATCGACTCGATGCACTCAAACCAAGTCTGGACCTTGGTAGATCCACCAGAAGGTATAGTACCTATTGGGTGTAAATGGATCTTCAAGAGAAAGATTGGTGCAGATGGGAATGTGGAGACATTCAAGGCTAGACTGGTGGCAAAAGGTTATAGTCAACGTGAAGGCATTGACTATCAGGATACCTTTTCCCCGGTAGCTATGCTAAAATCCATCCGCACATTGCTTGCTGTTGCAGCCTATTTCGATTATGAAATATGGCAAATGGACGTGAAAACGGCATTCCTAAATGGATATCTTGAGGAAGATATCTATATGGAACAGCCGCTAGGTTTCACATCCAGTGATACTGATCACAAGGTTTGCAAGCTGCAAAGGTCCATATATGGACTTAAGCAAGCATCTCGGAGCTGGAACACTCGTTTCAATCAGAATGTGTGCAGTGAGCGCTGTTGTCTTCCTCGTATTGTACGTGGATGACATCCTCCTTATTGGGAATGATATTCCCATGTTGACATCAGTCAAGATGTGGTTGTCCAAGGAATTCTCCATGAAAGACCTAGGTGAAGCATCCTTTATTCTAGGAATTAAGGTCTATAGGGATGACTAGGATAATTAATGAAATGGGTTATTTTAAGAGGGGATTAATACCCTTCAGACATGGTATTCACAAGAAGATGTGCCCCATGTGTAGCAAGATTTAGTGTCTGTGATATGTACATCCTTTGAGTTAATGTCAAATCCAGTAATGATAATTCATATTTTATGATGTTGGTCAAGAGTTGAAAATTTAAGACATGAATAATCATTATTAACTCATAAACAGCTCCCGACCATAGGATCATCACGAGGATGGTGATTGATCCGGAAGGTTGGTGTACGATCGCTTCTCTTTAGTAGATGAGTCTTGAGTCTACGGTGTGGAGACACCGGAGCGAGAGTACAGGTACTCGTTAGAGAACGAGGGCACTGAGCGTGACCACCTCGAGTAGTCATTAGGGAGTCTACCTTCTCGTCAATGACTGACTCGATGCTGCAGTAGTGTGTCTGGTTCTTTGACCTGAGATGCATCGGCAGTTCACCTTGAGGGTGTTATAGTTTGACTACACCATTACTCGGTCTCCTAGCCATATGGAACCCTGAGGTGTATGTTGGCTATAGCATGTTCATTGTAGGAACTGGATTGCATCAAGATGGGATCTATCTACCTCGGTGGTAGAGGAGTAGCCCTATGATGATCATGAGAATCAAGTCCAGAAATCCATGGCCATGGTAGAGTGAAATAATAGAAAGAGTTTCTATTTAGATTTTCACATTGGACTCGAATCGAATGATTACATCATATGACAGAGACTAGGGTTTGACGAGTTCACCTTAACCCTAATCTGATCGGGGCTCAAGATAGAAGAACTGAATCACACAGGTAGCTGCACCAAGAGGTTCGCATTCAGCTCTGATGGGTTGCCACCATATACTGCTAGGTGTCACTGGTGGATTTTGGGAGCAATTAGAATGATTTAGATGATCGATCATTCTAGCTGTTCGAATCAGAAGAGTTCTGATCCATCGAAAGGAGTTTCGATGATGTCTATGATAGAGATCATGACATATCCCATTACCATACAGAACTGAACCTAACTGGGTCACACAAACAAGGGTTTGAATCTGGTGATCATCAATTGAACTGATCTAGTTCAATTGATCTGAATGAGATTCAATTAGGTTCAAGGAAATCGTGCTAGCACTCGATTGAACCTAACGTTCTTCTTTTACTATCATAAATAAGTTGTCCTGACTGAGCCAAAGGAGTTTGTGCTCAATCAGAGGCCTTCATATGGTCTGACTGGAGGTTGTCCAAGTCAGAATAGGTTGTCTTATTTGTAAGACATTACCTGCCATTTTTGGTCACCTGCCATTTCTTGTTCTTTGACTTTGGTCAAAAGTCTACCTTTGACTGGTCAAACGTTGACCATTGACCCTTTGACTTTTGACCACATGTCATGCACCTATTGGAGAGCTGGTGGGGGCTTGTCCCCCTGCCAGAACCTGGCAAGGAGAAGGGCGCACGCCAAGGGTGGCGTGAGCCCAAGTAGGAGGCGCCTAGGAGTCCTTGTTGGACAAGGACTCCACCTCCCTTTTGGATTCCAATCAGAGTTCTACTAAGAATCCAGTTTGACTGGTCTTAGGCGCCCTCTAAGGAGGAATCCAGGGGTCTCTTTTTCAACCAATCAGATTTAGATCTGATTTCACAAAGGGTTGTGATTGGTTGAGAGGAAGAGGAGTTGGATCACAAGAGGTCTATAAATAAGACCCTGCGCCCAACCCTAATTCCAAGTAAAAGTGAATTCAATAGAGATTTCCCACGTCCAAGGCTGCCTCTCCCCTCCTTCTCCATGCCATACTCTCTTCTCCCCTTGCTCTCCACGTCCAAAAGTGTTTTGGACTTAGTTTGGTGCGATTCAGATCAAGGAAAGGCGATCAAAAGCAAGAAGGCTGCGCTGCTGCAAAAGGACGACTGCAGATCTTCAAAAGAGTTTTGAAGATCCTCCAGATCAGATCCAGATCTGATTTTTGGAGGTGTGATAGAGAAGAAGAGGTTCTCCAGATCCAACCCGAGTGGATACCGGTAGAGGCCAGGCGCTTGCGTGGCTAAGATCCAGAACCTTCCGCTGCAATCAGGATCATCTACAGGGTAATAGGATTACCCAAATCAGGTAAATTAAATTTGATTTAATTTATCTTATTTTATTTTATTTATTAAAATAATAAGAATCAGATCTGAAACATATCAAGATCTGATTGAAGATCAAGAGAAAATTTTTGAAATATATCTCTTGATCTAATCAGATCTGGACGAACCTGGACCGGGAAATCAGGATTTCCCTTCAACTGGTATCAGAGCCATGGTTCTAAAATTGTTTAGATCTGATTTTAATTTTATTTTAATTAAAAATAAAGTGATTTCAGATGTCACATGAGATGTGATCAGATCTGAAATCAGAAAAATTAAAATTAAATGATTTGGATCTAAGAACATGAAGATATGCATGACTAGTTCTAGAATAGAATAGTTCTATAGAATAGTTTTGCATGTCTTTGATTTAATATGATTAAATCATATTTTAGATCTTCTTATTTACTATTTTCTGATATTATAAGTGTTATAATAACATCTGATAAACAGCAAATAAAAATTATTTAATTTTAAATATCATATGAGATATGATAGATGCATGACTAGACTAGTTGTAGAATAGTTCTACATAATTGTCTAGATTAGAATTTATTTTGATTAGATCAATTTAAATCTAATTTTTTAGATTATTATGTGATAATTTAGATCTGAAAACATGCATGATTTGATACATGAGATGTATGCAAAATATGCCTTGATTAGATCTAAATTTGTATATGAGATATATGATATAGATCTATAACTGTTTTGTAGATTTACATGTTCCTGATTAAGGCGTTCCTCTTGGCCGTCCGGTCATAAGAACGAAGAAGGGTTTAAAGGCCCTCTCTTCCCATTCGATGGGGTGTTCTTATGACGTGTAGGGGTGCTGCGTGTTCGTCCTTAATCAGAAACCCAAAACTTACTTTCTGCAAAACCCTAGATCCTGAAACCCTAGGATTTATTGTGCATATTTTGTTTATGAACCCAACTTAATTAAGAATTAAGTTTATGGAATATTAATTAGGTCTAAAATTGAGAATTTCAGATCTAAGACATATTCATAATACTGGGTTCGGGCTTGGGTAGCTCAATTAGGTCTAAGCGGTTGATCAAACCGAATCAAGAGTTGGTTAGATGGGATCAACAATGCTTAAATTGACCAGCCTAATAGGATTAAGTCTGGGTCAAGATCGAGTCACGATCAAGCAAGACCTAATTAGGCTCAGAGGTTAGAGTCTGGATTGTAGGCTAACCCAATTGGTTCTGACTCAACAATTTGGTGTCTAAGGTAAGTTTGGCACAGACGACCGACTGGTTTTTAATTGGAAGCTACTCGACCTGAATGCGTTCTTGTGCGAGTTAACGGCATATTCCTTCCACCGGTCTCACTTACCTGGCCATATCTGTTGACACAGTTCTGATCTGAGGTGGTCAATAATCCGAGCTGACCCATGCCACTAGGTTAGTCATAATTGTTATGACTAAGCCAAGTCTAGTTTAATGAGACCTGAATCAATTCTCCCTAAGAAAAGATTAAGTCCGAGGTCTTCCACCATTGTAGACGTGCGGGCCCTTCCCGGGGTTGATTGTTCTCGGCTGGATACAGTGGCTCAGTTGCACCGGGAAGACGCAACCATGTCTATTAGGCATTGGATGCTATGGGCTGGAGGATGAGTTGGGCTCAATATTCCGGATACGGTGAGAGACCCAATTAGGAACCCAGTCTATGCAAATGGTGGGTCTGACTTAACTAAGGAGTGGATCAATATTCCGGATACGGTGAGATTCATGAATTAGAGACCAAGTTTGGGTGCACCATGATTAGAGAATCATTGAACAAGAGTTGTTCACTCATTGGCTAACCCATCACCAATAACTGTTAGGTGAGGTGATGAGTCAGTTGGTGAGACCGCACCACCCACTAGAAATCATCAATCGCGGAGATTTTCGCATCTCTACAGAGGGAGTGTAGGGATCCGAGAAAATAGTGGGAGCTAATTTGTTTAAAAATAAAATCCCTAAACAAATTGGTCAAGTCAAAATTACAGTATCTAACTAGAATCTTTGACTCTCTACAGGAAAATGTCTGCGTCCAACCCACTGGCACGTATCCTAGACACACATAGACTGACTGGACCCAATTATAAAGATTGGCTCAGGAACTACAAAATTGTTTTGGGTTCAGAGAAGTTAACACATGTTTTGGACCAGGACCCTCCCACCTTACCAGCTCGTCCATCCACTGAACAGAGAGCGTCTCTGGAAAAATGGATTGACGAAGACAATAAGGCCAGATACTACATGTTGGGCTCGATGTCTGATGAGCTCCAGCGCCAACATGAAGATATCGGGACTGCTCGCCAAATGTTGGCTCACCTGCAGGAGATGTTTGGTGAACAGAGTCGCGCAGCCAAATATCAAGTCACGAAACGACTTTTTAAGGCTAAGATGCGTGATGGGCAGTCAGTCCAAGATCACTGTCTGACAATGATCAAGGACATGGAAGAGCTTGAGAAGCTCGGTGTGAAGTTGGACTTGGACTTGCAGAACGATATTATTCTGCAATCCTTGACTGATGCATATGGGCAATTCATCATGAATTACCACATGCATAAACTTCAAAATTCCTTGGCCGAGTTGATGAATATGCTGGTTACCGCTGAGCTTTCTATGAAAGGTTCTAAAGGCTCAGTTCTTGCTATGGAACGGACTTCTTCCAAAAGAAAGTCTTATGGAAAGAAAAAGAAGTCTGTGAAAAAGCAAAAGGTAGAAGGATCAAAGAAGAAGAAGGCAGAACCGAAGAAGAAGGTCGATGGCAAAGGAAAGTGTTTCCATTGCAACAGCGACGGCCATTGGAAGCGGAACTGCCCTACTTACCTGGCCACCCTAAAGAACAAGAAGGAAGGTCCTTCTGGAGGTATGCTCGTTATTGAGTCTAACCTTACGGTTTCTTCTGCATCCAGTTGGGTGCTTGACTCTGGTTCTAGTGCTCATCTGTGCACTTCTATGCAGGGTCTTGAGGATAGCAGGAGGCTGAGGGATGGAGACATGATCCTACGCGTCGGTAATGGAGCAAGAGTTGCTGCAGTAGCCGTGGGAACATACCCTCTGCGATTACCATCTGGTTTAGACTTAGTTTTAAAAGACTGTTATTATGTGCCTGCAGCTAGCAGGAATTTGATTTCTGTTTCATGCTTAGCACAAGAAGGTTATGTGATCACCTTCTTTAAGGACCATTGTAACATTCTTTATGAAAGAAATAAAATTGCAAATGGTTTCCTTGTTAATGGTCTTTATCAGTTGCATATTGATGTACCTGTTTTAACTATCGAGCAAAACGTGAATGCCAAACGACCTAGGGATAGTCCAAACGACAGATATCTATGGCACCTGAGATTAGGTCATATAGCAGAAGATAGGATTAACAAATTGGAGAAAAATGGGCTATTGAGTCCATTGACTTTTGAGTCATATCCAACTTGTGAATCTTGTCTTCAAGGCAAAATGACTAAACTCCCTTTTGTTGGACATGGGGAGAGGGCCACAGATCTCCTTGCCCTAGTACATACTGATGTGTGCGGCCCATTCGATGTGCCGGCTAGAGGCAATTTTGTCTACTTCATTACCTTTACCGATGATCTGTCTAGGTATGGGTATGTGTATCTTATGAGACATAAGTCTGAAGCCTTTTGAAAAGTTCAAAGAATTCAGACATGAAGTAGAAAAACAAACTGGAAAACCCATTAAGGTTCTTCGATCAGATCGAGGAGGTGAATACCTTAGCCGGGAATTCCTAGACTATCTTAAGGAAAATGGCATAGTCTCTCAATGGACTCCACCAGGAACACCTCAACTCAACGGGGTTTCAGAACGGAGAAATCGGACTCTATTGGATATGGTTCGATCCATGATGAGCTTCACAGACCTCCCAGATTTTCTTTGGGGACATTCATTATTAACTTCAATCTATTTACTGAATAGGGTTCCCTCTAAAACCGTTCCTACCACACCGTATGAGATATGGCACGGTAAGAAACCAAGTCTGAGTCATCTCAGAATTTGGGGTTGTCCGGCTTATGTCAAAAGACAACAAGCGGACAAGTTAGAGTTTAGGTCCTTTAGAGCTCGATTCATAGGATATCCTAAAGAGTCATTAGGATACTATTTCTACATTCCAGAAGACCACAATGTGATTGTGAGTCGACATGCCATATTTCTTGAAAAATAGTTTATTCAAGATAGTGGCATTGGAAAGCAGATTAAGCTTGATGAGAAAGTCTCACAAGCAGAAAGAGCTAAGGACCAAGTGGAACCAAATCAGGTTGAGCCAATAAGAACACTACCTCCTCCACCTCGTAGATCGGAAAGAGTTTCCCGTCCCCCTGAAAGATACTTAGGTATTATTTCAGAGGACGTAGAGGAAATGTTCCTCATAGGTAATGGTGCTCATGGTGATGATCCCAAAACCTACAACGAGGCGATATCAGATATCGACTCCGAGAAATGGCTTGAGGCAATGAAGTCAGAGATCGACTCGATGCACTCAAACCAAGTCTGGACCTTGGTAGATCCACCAGAAGGTATAGTACCTATTGGGTGTAAATGGATCTTCAAGAGAAAGATTGGTGCAGATGGGAATGTGGAGACATTCAAGGCTAGACTGGTGGCAAAAGGTTATAGTCAACGTGAAGGCATTGACTATCAGGATACCTTTTCCCCGGTAGCTATGCTAAAATCCATCCGCACATTGCTTGCTGTTGCAGCCTATTTCGATTATGAAATATGGCAAATGGACGTGAAAACGGCATTCCTAAATGGATATCTTGAGGAAGATATCTATATGGAACAGCCGCTAGGTTTCACATCCAGTGATACTGATCACAAGGTTTGCAAGCTGCAAAGGTCCATATATGGACTTAAGCAAGCATCTCGGAGCTGGAACACTCGTTTCAATGATGTGATCAAAAAGTTTGGTTTCATCAAAAATGAAGAGGAACCATGTGTTTTCAAAAGGGTCAGTGGGAGCGCTGTTGTCTTCCTCGTATTGTACGTGGATGACATCCTCCTTATTGGGAATGATATTCCCATGTTGACATCAGTCAAGATGTGGTTGTCTAAGGAATTCTCCATGAAAGACCTAGGTGAAGCATCCTTTATTCTAGGAATTAAGGTCTATAGGGATAGACCGAATAGGATGCTAGGACTTTCACAGAAGATGTACATAGAGGAAGTACTAAAGAGGTTTAGTATGGAAAACTCTAAGAGGGGATTAATACCCTTCAGACATGGTATTCATCTTTCCAAGAAGATGTGCCCCAGCACACCTGAGGAAATAGAACGCATGAGCAAGATCCCTTATGCTTCTGCAATAGGGAGCCTCATGTATGCCATGCTATGTACACGACCTGATATAGCCCATGCTGTGAGTGTCACAAGCAGATATCAGTCAAATCCAGGTGAAGAACACTGGACTTCTGTGAAATGTATCCTTAAGTACTTGAGAAGAACTAAGGATATGATGTTGGTCTTTGGTAATGGAGAACTCCAAGTTCAGGGATACACAGACTCGGACTTCATGTCCGATATAGATGATCGAAAGTCGACATCTGGCAGACTGTTTGTGCTGGAAGAGTTCCTAAGCAAACGGTGATACCATCTCATCCGCGATTACCTTGAGAAAGGTTACGTTGAGGTCAAGAGAGTCAACTCCACAGATAATGTGGCAGACCCACTTACAAAGCCGTTGGGCCAGCAGAAGATCGAAGCCCACCTTGAGAAGATGGGACTTAGACTTGTAGCCAATTGGCTTTAGGACAAGTGGGAGATTGTTAGATATATGTGCCCTAGAAGCCAGAATTGGCTGACACTTGTAATACACTTCTAGGGGCAAAATTGTAATTTTGACTATAATTAATGAAATGGGTTATTTTCTATCACACATGTGTATTTAGTGTCTGTGATACATCCTTTGAGTTAATGGTAATGATAATTCATATTTTCAAGAGTTGAAAATTTAAGACATGAATAATCATTATTAACTCATAAACAGCTCCCGACCATAGGATCATCACGAGGATGGTGATTGATCCGGAAGGTTGGTGTACGATCGCTTCTCTTTAGTAGATGAGTCTTGAGTCTACGGTGTGGAGACACCGGAGCGAGAGTACAGGTACTCGTTAGAGAACGAGGGCACTGAGCGTGACCACCTCGAGTAGTCATTAGGGAAGTCTACCTTCTCGTCAATGACTGACTCGATGCTGCAGTAGTGTGTCTGGTTCTTTGACCTGAGATGCATCGGCAGTTCACCTTGAGGGTGTTATAGTTTGACTACACCATTACTCGGTCTCCTAGCCATATGGAACCCTGAGGTGTATGTTGGCTATAGCATGTTCATTGTAGGAACTGGATTGCATCAAGATGGGATCTATCTACCTCGGTGGTAGAGGAGTAGCCCTATGATGATCATGAGAATCAAGTCCAGAAATCCATGGCCATGGTAGAGTGAAATAATAGAAAGAGTTTCTATTTAGATTTTCACATTGGACTCGAATCGAATGATTACATCATATGACAGAGACTAGGGTTTGACGAGTTCACCTTAACCCTAATCTGATCGGGGCTCAAGATAGAAGAACTGAATCACACAGGTAGCTGCACCAAGAGGTTCGCATTCAGCTCTGATGGGTTGCCACCATATACTGCTAGGTGTCACTGGTGGATTTTGGGAGCAATTAGAATGATTTAGATGATCGATCATTCTAGCTGTTCGAATCAGAAGAGTTCTGATCCATCGAAAGGAGTTTCGATGATGTCTATGATAGAGATCATGACATATCCCATTACCATACAGAACTGAACCTAACTGGGTCACACAAACAAGGGTTTGAATCTGGTGATCATCAATTGAACTGATCTAGTTCAATTGATCTGAATGAGATTCAATTAGGTTCAAGGAAATCGTGCTAGCACTCGATTGAACCTAACGTTCTTCTTTTACTATCATAAATAAGTTGTCCTGACTGAGCCAAAGGAGTTTGTGCTCAATCAGAGGCCTTCATATGGTCTGACTGGAGGTTGTCCAAGTCAGAATAGGTTGTCTTATTTGTAAGACATTACCTGCCATTTTTGGTCACCTGCCATTTCTTGTTCTTTGACTTTGGTCAAAAGTCTACCTTTGACTGGTCAAACGTTGACCATTGACCCTTTGACTTTTGACCACATGTCATGCACCTATTGGAGAGCTGGTGGGGGCCTTGTCCCCCTGCCAGAACCTGGCAAGGAGAAGGGCGCACGCCAAGGGTGGCGTGAGCCCAAGTAGGAGGCGCCTAGGAGTCCTTGTTGGACAAGGACTCCACCTCCCTTTTGGATTCCAATCAGAGTTCTACTAAGAATCCAGTTTGACTGGTCTTAGGCGCCCTCTAAGGAGGAATCCAGGGGTCTCTTTTTCAACCAATCAGATTTAGATCTGATTTCACAAAGGGTTGTGATTGGTTGAGAGGAAGAGGAGTTGGATCACAAGAGGTCTATAAATAAGACCCTGCGCCCAACCCTAATCCTAAGTGAATTCAATAGAGATTTCCCACGTCCAAGGCTGCCTCTCCCCTCCTTCTCCATGCCATACTCTCTTCTCCCCTTGCTCTCCACGTCCAAAAGTGTTTTGGACTTAGTTTGGTGCGATTCAGATCAAGGAAAGGCGATCAAAAGCAAGAAGGCTGCGCTGCTGCAAAAGGACGACTGCAGATCTTCAAAAGAGTTTTGAAGATCCTCCAGATCAGATCCAGATCTGATTTTTGGAGGTGTGATAGAGAAGAAGAGGTTCTCCAGATCCAACCCGAGTGGATACCGGTAGAGGCCAGGCGCTTGCGTGGCTAAGATCCAGAACCTTCCGCTGCAATCAGGATCATCTACAGGGTAACAGGATTACCCAAATCAGGTAAATTGAAATTTGATTTAATTTATCTTATTTTATTTTATTTATTAAAATAATAAGAATCAGATCTGTAACATATCAAGATCTGATTAAGATCAAGAGAAAATTTTTGAAATATATCTCTTGATCTAATCAGATCTGGACGAACCTGGACCGAAAAATCAGGATTTCCCTTCATTCACATCCAGTGATACTGATCACAAGGTTTGCAAGCTGCAAAGATCCATATATGGACTTAAGCAAGCACCTCGGAGCTGGAACACTCGTTTCAAATGAATGTGAATTCAAAAAGTTTGGTTTTCAACACAATCAAAAATGAAGAGGAACCATGTTTTCTCAAAAGGGTCCAGTGGGAGCGCTGTTTGTCTTCCTCGTATTGTACGTGGATGAACATCCTCCTTATTGGGGAATGATATTCTCATGTTGACAAATCTAAAAGTCAAGATGTGGTTGTCCAAGGGAATTCTACCATGAAAAGACCTAGGTGAAGCAATCCTATTATTCTAGAATTAAGGTCCTATAAGGGATAGACCGAAATAGGAATGCTAGGACTTTCACAGAAGATGTAACATAGAGGAAGTACTAAAAGAAAGTTTTAGTAGGAAACTCTAAAGAGGGATATTACCCTTCAAACATGGTATTCATCTTTCCAAGAAAATGTGCCCCAGCACAACCTGAAGGAAATAGAACGCAGAAGCAACGATCCATTATGCTTCCTGCAATAGGGACCTCATTATGCCATGCTATGTACATACGACCTGATATAGCCCATGCTGGGTGAGTGTCACAAGCAGATATCAGTCAAAGTCCAGGTTGGAAACACTGGACTTCTTGTGAAATGTATCCTTAAGTAATTGAAGAAGAACTAAGGAATATGAGTTTGGTCCTTTGGTAAACGGAGAAACTCCTAGGTCCAGGGAATACAACAGACAATCGGACTTCCCATGTCCCGATATAGATGATTTCGAAAGTCGACATCTGGCAGACCTGTTTGTGCTGGAAGAGTTCCTAGCAAAACGGTGATACCAACCCCGATCACGATTACCTCAAAAGGGTATGTCGAAGGTCAAGAGAGTCAACTCCGCAGATAATGTGGGCAGACCCAACTTACAAGCCGTTGGGACACAGAAAATCGAAGCCACCTTGAGAAGATGGTACTTAAGACTTGTAGCTAAATTGGCTTTTAAGGAGCAAGTGGGAGATTTGTTAGATATATGGTGCCCTAAGAAGCCAGAATTGGCTGAAACTTGTAATTACAATCTAGGGGCAAAAAATTGTAATTTTGACTATAATCAAAATAAAATAGGGTTATTTCTATCACACCTGTGTATTTAAGCTGTCTGTTGATACATCTTTGAGTTAATGGTAATGATAATTCATATTTCAAGAGTTGAAAATTTAAGACATGAAATAATCATTATTAACTCATAAACAGCTCCCCGACCATAGGATCATCAACGAGGATGGTAGATTGATCTGAAAGGTTTGGTGTAACGATCGCTTCTCTTTAGTAAGATGAGTTTTGGAGTCTACGGTGTGGAGACACCGGAGTGAGAGTAATAGTACTCGTTAGAGAACGAGGGCATGAGCCGTGACCACCTCGAGTAGTCATTAGGAAGTCTACCTTCTTGTCCAATGACCTGAACTAGATGCTGCAGTAGTGTGTCTGGTTCCTTTGAACCTGGATCATCGGCAGTTCACATTGAGGGTGTTATAGTTTGAAATACACCATTACTCGGCTCCCTAGCCATGGAAACCCTGAGGTTATTTGGCCTATAGCTGTTCATTTAGAAACTGGATTCATCAAGATGGGATCTATCCTACCTCGGTGGTAGGGAGTAAGCCCTATGATGATCAATGAGAATCAAGTCCAGAAATCCATGGCCATGGTAGAGTGAAATAAATAGAAAGAGTTTCCTTATTTAGATTATTCAACAATTGGACTCGAATCGAATGATTATATCATATGAACAGAGACTAGGGTTTGACGAGGTTTAACCTTAACCCTATCTGATCGGGCTCAAGATAGAAGAACTTAATCACACAGGTAGCTGCACTAAGAGGTTCGCATTCAGCTCTGATTGGGTTGCCACCATATACTGCTAGGTGTCACTGTGAATTTTGGGAGCAATAGAATGGAATTTAGATGATCGACATTCCTAGCTGTTCGAATCAGAAGATTCTGAATCATCGAAAGGAGTTTCGATGAATGTTCTATGAATAGAGATCATGACATATCCATACATACAGAACTGAACCTAACTGGTTCACACAGAACAAAGGGTTTGAATCTGGTGATCATCAAATTGAACCTGATCTAGTTCAATTGATCTGAATGAGATTCAATTAGGTTCAAGGAAATCATGCTAGCACTCTATTGAACCTAAAGTTCTCTTTTTTACTTTCCACAAATAATTTGTCCCTGACTGACCAACAGGAGTTTGTGCTCAATCAAGAGGCCTTCAATATGCTATATTGGAAGGTTGTCCCAGTTTAGAATAGGTTGTCTTATTTGTAAGACATTTACCTGCCATTTTTGGTCACCTGCCATTTCTTATTCTTTTGACTTTGGTCAAAAGTCCTAACCTTTGACTGGTCAAAACGTTGAGCCCATTGACCCTTTGACATTTGACAACATGTCATGCAACCTATTGGAGAGCTGGTGGGGGCCCTGTCCCCCTGCCAGAGAACCTGGCAAAGTGAAGAAGGGCGCACGCCAAAAGGGTGGCGTGACCCAAGTAGGAGGCCGCCTAAGGGAGTCCTTGTTGGACAAGGACTCCACCTCCCTTTTGGATTCCCAATCCAGAGTTCTACTAAAGAATCCAGTTTGAACTGTCTTAGGCGCCCTCTAAGGAGGATCCAGGGGTCTCTAATTCCAACCCAATTAAGATTTATGATCTGATTTCACAAAAGGTTGTGATTGGTTGAGAGGAAGAGGAAGTAGGATCACAAACAGGTCTATAAATAAGACCCTGCGCCCCAACCCCTAAATGCTAATCGAATTCAATTGAGAACCCCACGCCCCCAAGGCTGCCTCTCCCCTCCTCCTCCATGCCATATGCTTTCTTCTCCCTTGCTCTCCACGTCCAAAAGGTGTTTTTTGGACATTGGTTTGCGATCAGAATCAAGGAAAGGCGATCAAAACAAGAAGGCTGCACATGCTGCAAAAGGAACGACTCAGATCTTCAAAAGAGTTTTTTTGAAAGAGTCCCTCCAGATTAGATCCAGAATTTTGATTTTTGGAGGCATGAATAGGAGAAGAGGATCTCCAGATTCCAAACCCGGTGATTACCGGTAGAGGCCCAGGCACTTGCGTGATAGATCCAAGAACTATTCCGCTGCATCAAGGATTATCTATAAGGGTAAAGGAATTACCCAAATCAAGGTAAATTAAATTTGGATTTAATTTATTAATTTTAATTTTATTTATTAAAAAAATAATAAGAATTCAAGATTCTGAAATATATCAAGATCCTGATTGAGATTAAGAGAAAATTTTTAAAATATATCTCTTGAATCT
>QRFJ01006801.1:0-37642 GCA_006176705.1 Cocos nucifera | reverse complement strand
TACCCGTCTTTTAAGGACCATTGTAATAATTGTTTATGAAAGAAATTAAAATTGCAAATGGTTTTCTTATTAACTGTCTTTTATTAGCTATATATTTGATGTATCTGTTCTACACTACACTAATTGCAGGCAAAAACTGGGAATGCCAAACCGACCTAAGGATTAGTCCAAATGAGTAGGCATCTTATGGCACCTGAGATTTAGGTACTTATACAGTAAGGATTAGGATATATAAATTGGAGGAAAAATGGGGCTATTGGAGCTGCGTTGATACTTGTCCGAGTCATACTCTACAACTTGTGAATCTTGCTTCTTCAGAGGCAAAAATGGACTTATAACTTTCTGTTTGTAGCGATATGTGGGAAGAGGGCCAGCAGGATCTCCTATGGCGCTTAGTTACATACCTGATGTGTGCGGGCCCCATTATTGATGTACTCCGCACTGAGAGGTAATTTTCGTCTACTTATTATCTTTATGATGATCTGTCTAGGTATGGGTATCGTGTATCTTAATGAGACATAAGTCTGAAGCTGTGTTGAAAAGTTCAAAGAAAGTTTAGATGAACGTAGAAGACTTGAAGTACTGAAAAAGAAAACCCATTAAGGGTGTCTTCGATCAATATCGAAGGAGCGTGAATACCCTTTAGCCAAAAATTCCTTAGACTATTCTCAAGAAAAATTGGAAATATCCTCTCAATGGACTCCAGACTAAGGAACACCTCAACTCAATGCGGGTTTCCAGAATGGAGAAATCGGACCTCTGATTGGATATGGTCGATCCATGGATAGCTTCACAGATCTCCCTGATTTTCTTTGCGGGACATTCATTGTCTAACGTTCATTCATCTAACAAAATAGGGTTTACCCTCTAAAGACCGTTCCTACCAATCACGCATATGAATATGGCAACCGGTAAGAAACCAAAGTCTGAGTCCATCTTAGAATTTGGGGTTGTCTGGCTTATGCAAAAGAACAAACAAGCCGGACAAGTTAGAGTTTAGGTTCTTCAGAGCTTGATTCATAGGATCATTCCTAAAGAGTCATTTAGGACTACTATTTCTACGAGGTTCAGGCAGAAGACCCATAATGTAATTGTGATGTGGGACATGCTATCCGTTTCTTGAAAAAAGTGTTATTCTAAGATAGCGGCATTTGGACAGCTAGATTTAGCTTGAATGAGAAAGTCTCACAAGTACAACGAGCTAAGGACCAATTGGAGCCGAATCAGGTTTGACCAAATTGATAGATCGAAAAGAGTTTTTCTATCCTTCCTGAGAAGATACATTTGGGTATTTATTGTTCAGAGAAAGTAAGGAGGAAATGTTCCTTGTTAGGTAATGGGTGCTCATGGTGAGATCTTCCGAAAACCTTACAACTGAGATGATAGTCCAGATATCGACTTCCCGAGAAATGACACTGAGACGGCGAATCAGTCAAATTGATTGATGCACTCCAAAACGCAAATCTGAAGCGGTGGTAGACCCACTCGAAAAGGTATATATACCTAACTTGGGTGGTAAATGGCATGCTTCAGAGAAATCATTGGCTGCGAGAATGTGGCGAATGTGGTAGACATTCAAGGCTAGACAAAGTGGCAAGAGGTTATTAGTCCAACGCGAAGCATTGACTACTCAGGATACCTTTTCCTAGTGGGCTATTGCCTAACAAATCCATCCGTACATTGCCGTATGCCGTTGCAGCCTATTCCGATTATGAAATACTGGCAAATGGACGTGAAAATGACATTCTTGACATTGGAATATCTTGAGGGATGATATTCTATAGGGAACAGCCGTTTTAGGTTTCACCATCCAGTGATACTGATCACAAGTCGATTTGCAGCTGCAAAAGGTCCATATATAGACTTAAGCAAACATCTCAGAGTGGAACACTCATTGTCAATATGTGTAATCAAAAGAGTTTTGATTTTCATCAAAAATGAAGAGGAAACTGTGTGTCGTCAAAGAGGTCAGTTGGGAGCGCTGTTGTCCTTCCTCATATTGATACATGGATGACATCCCCTTATTGAAAATGATATTCCCATGATGACGACAGTCAAAATATGGTTGTCACAAGGGAATTCTCAGTGAAAGACCTAGGTTGAAGCATCCCTTTATTGTTAGGAATTAAGGGTTCAATAGGATCTAGACCAAATAGCGGATGCTAGGACTTTTACAGAAGATTGTGCATAGCAGAAGTTACTAAAGAGATTTAGTATGAAAAACTCTAAGCGGGGATTAATTACCCTTCAACGACATGGTATGCATCTGTTTTGCAAGAAAGATGGTGCCCTAGCAACCTGAAGGAAATAGACCGCATGAGTAAGAGTCCCAATATGCCTTTTTGCAATAGGAGCCTCATGTATGCATGCTATGTTACACGACCTGATATAGTCCATACTGTGAGTGATCACAAGCAGATATCAGGTCAAAAATCCAGGTGAAGAACACTGGAACTGTCTATTTGAAAATAATCCTTAAGTACTTAAGAAGAACAGCTAAGGATATGATGTTGGTCTTTGGTAACGGAGAAGCTACATGTCGCAGGATACAGCAGACTTGGATTCAATATTTCCGATATAGATGAGTGAAAGTCGATGATCCTAGGAGTCGCTATTTCTGTGCAATGGTCGGTGCCCTGTCAGCTGAAAGAGTTCCAAGCAAACCGTTGATACGCAGAGTATTCCACCAGGAAGTAGGAATATATCGTGCAATCAGACGCTAACGAAGGAACATCTCTGCGTACAAAAGTTTGCGCCATAGAAATCAGTGTAATTACCCATGCAGATGACAATTCCTCTGGTAGCTGGCGACAACAATCTGCCATAGCCATTGCTAAGGAGCCGAGGTCTCACTCAGAAGTTCAAGCGACATTGATGGATGATACCACCTCAGTCCGCGATTACCTAGAGGGAAGATTACGTCCGACGGTCCAAGAAAGGTCAACTCTGCAGATAATGCGAGCAGACCCACTTACAAAACTGTTGGGACAACAAAAATTTGAAGACCACCGTTGAGAAGATGGGAAACGTATACTTTGTAGTCGAATTGGCTTTTAGGATAAGTGGAAGATTGGTTGAACGGTATATGTGTCCAGAAGTCAGATGAGTTGGCTGCCAAACGTTGTAATACACTTTCTAGGGCAAAATTATACTATTGCTATTATCATAAAATGGGTTATTTTCTATGCGACTATAAGTGTAGTTTAGTGTCTGTGATACCATCCTTTGGAGTTATGGTTAATGATAGACTCATATATTTCAAGAGTTGAAAATTAAGACATGAATAATCATTATTAAGCTCATAAAGATGCTCCCGCTGGATCATCACGAGGATGGTGATTGATCTGGAAGATTAGTATATCAATTGCTGTCTCTTTAGTAGGATGAGTCTTGAGTCTATAGGTGTAGAGACATCGGAGTGAGTGAGGAGTACAGGTGACTCAGTTTAGAGAATGACGGGCACTGAGCGTGACCACCTCGTTAGTCATTAGCGAAGTCTTACTTTTCATCAAGTAGACTGACTTAATGCTGGCATTGTGGTGTTCCTGGTTTCTTTGACCTGAGGTGCCATCGGTAGCAGGCCTTCAGGTGTGTTATATTTGACTACAAGCCACAACTCAATTCTCGCTAGCCATTATGGAACCCTTGAGTGTGGTATTGGTTGGCTATAGGCATGTTCATTGTAGGAACTGGATTGCATCAAGATGGAATGCTATCTACCTCGGTGGATAGAGAGCAGCCGCTACTGATGATCATGAGCAATATCAAAGTCTCAGAAGCCCATGGCCATGCGCAGAGTTGAAATAATAGAAAAGTTGTCTTATTTAGGTTTGCACATCAGACTTTAAATGACGATGATGACATCATATGACAAATAACTAGGGTTTGAGCGAGTTCACCTTTATACCCTAATTTAGATCAGCAGGCTCAATGATAGAAAGAACTTAATCACATTAGGTAAGCTGCATGGAAGAGTTTCGCATTTCATGTCTCATGATGGGTTGCTACCATATACGTGCTAGGCTGTCACTAGTAGATTTTGGGAGTAATTTTGAATGATTTAGATGATCGAGTCATTCTAGCTGTTCGAATCAGAAAGAGTTCTAATCCACAAAAGGAGTTTCGATATGTCCGATGAATAGGATCCCATGACATATCCCATACCTATACAGTAATTGAAATCTAATAGGTCACACAAACAAGGTTTGAAATCTGGTGATCATTCAATGTGAAACTGATCCTATGTTCAATTGATGCGTGAGTGAAGGATTTCAATTTAGAGTCAAAGAAAATCGTGCTAGCAACTCAATGACCTAACAGTTCTTGTTTTACTGTCATTAGTATTGTTCCTGACTGAGCCAAAAGAGTTTGTGCTCCAATCAGAGGCCCTTCACTTGGTCTGATTTGGGAGCCTATCCAGATTCAGAAAAGGTTGTCTTATTTTTTGTAAGACAATACCTACATTGTTTGGTCCGACCTGCCAATTTTTGTCATCCTTTGACTTCTGGTCAAAAAAGTTTGACCTTGACTGGTCAAATATTGACCATTGACACTTTGACTTCTTGTCACATGTCATGGCACCGTATTGGAAGAGCTGGTGGAGGGCTTGTCCCCCTGCTAATAAACTTGGCAAGAAGGAGGGCGCACAGCCATCCTTGGCGGCGCCTAGGAGTCCCTGTTTGGAAAGAGACTCCCATCTCCATTTTGGATTCCGATTATAGGACTTCTCCTAAGAACCCAAGTTTGACTGGTCTAACGCACCAGTCTAAGGATGAATATAGGGGACTACTATTCCCACCAATAGATTTAGATTTGATTTCCACAAAGGATTGATGATTGGTGGGAAGAGAGAGGAGTTTTGGATCATGCATAGTGGCTACTAAAGTAAGACCCTACACCCAACCAGAGAGCACAATTAAAATTCTCTCATGCCCCTAGGCTGCTCTCTCCTCCTCCATGTGCCAAGTCTATTCTGTCTCCTCTTGTCCTCGTCCATGTCCAAAGCAGGTTTGGGATCCAAGTTGCGTGCAATCCAGGTGAGAGGAAAGGCGAGTAGAATGCAAGGTAGAAGCTGCGCTGCTGGCAATAGGACAACTGCTGATCTTCGAAGATATTTTGAAAGATCCTCGCAAATCAAATTCGAGGATGTTTGATTTTTTGGGGATGTGATAGAGAAGAAAGAAGGATTCTGTAGATCCAGCTCGATGTGGATACCGGATAGAGGTCCAGGCCAACTTTGCGTGTGCTAGATCTAGAACCTTCCGCTTACTTCCAGGGATCAGTCAATCGGGGTAATAGAATTGACCCTACATCAAGATAAAGTTAAACTATGATTTCAATTTAATCTATATTTGTTATTTGATTATCTAGGGAATAGTAAAGATTAGATCTGAACACATCCCAGTATCTGAATTCAGATCAAAGAAAAAATTTTTTGGAAATATATCCTCTTGATTCCGATCCAGATCTGGAACGAACCTGGTCCAACAAAATTAAGATTTTTCTTCACTCACAGCACCATGTTGATGCATTATGCCTGGCGGTCGGGTAAAATGAATAATGAGTTAAGCCTGGAGATTGCAAAAATATCCAAGCCATAGGACATGCTTCAAAAATTGAATGAATTTTAGCACACCTAACGATTAATTGGAACGGCATATGCTAGTTATGCCCATTTTCTAATGCTTGGATGAGGATGGGGCACTCAGTCATCGATCATATATTGTCTGAATGATTGAGGATGATTGAGTTGTCTAAGTAAGTTGGGCTTTCTCTTGCAGTGATTTGGTGCTATAAGCAAAAGCCATGGATTTCAAATAGAAATAATGAAAATCATATAACCAAACCCAAAATCTAGGAACCATATTATTAGAATTTAAATTATATATATAATCATTTATAACATAAATGAAGGTATTGCTGGAACATACCTTCAAGATCGCCCTAAACTCCAACTTGACTTGACACTAGTAACAGTTCGTTAGGGGTTCCACCAGGTGTCCACGTGTTCACCCTCCAATGTTGATCCACAAGGGGACTTGATCAAGACACCAAATTTTTGATTATTTTTAATTAAAATTTTTATGATAAGAACTTAATTATTTGGGCAGAAACCTTTCCTAAGCCTTCTGCGTCCTACCCTTTGTGCCTCAGACTCTTACTTCTTTTCTTTTTCTCCTTGTCTTTCATCACAATCTTCTCCTAAGCCCTTGTCCTAAAGTAGACCTTTTGTCCTTAATTAGAACTTATCTTAACAAGGAATGGAAGAAAGAACTGGATAATTAGGGAGAGTGGTAAGAAAGAAAGAAGAGTTCTAAATTGTCTAGACACTACAGAGTGTGCCCCTATTTACAATGTACGTAGGGGCATCTCCTCAATTTCTCTCATGCTTATTTGTTGTATCAGATAGAAAACTAAGAGGTGCGGGGGGGGGGAGGTGAATTGGATTTTCAAAAATTAAAACAGATATGTATAGTGCTAAATGATTAAAACCTAAGTGAATCAAGTATAAGAGCAAATAAAGGACACAAATAAGAGCACACACATAAACAAGAGAATTTTATAGTGGTTCGGTGCTCTCCCAGCACCTACGTCCACTCTCCAAGCACACTCTTAGAAATTTCACTATAATCCCATAAGATTATAGTCAGATAGTTTTTCCAGGCTCACTATACAAAAACTAAGTTGATTTTTTCTTAGGTTCACCAACCACAATCCTTACAAGAATTAGATGAATCAATTTGAATAAACAGAGGGGAGAAAAAGCCCTAAAACCCAAGTTTCAGCCTCTACTCAAACCAAGTATATGGAAAGAGAAAAAAAATTTTACAACTCAAAATGCCCCTTTGAATGAGCAGAAAAGTTGTCCTTGCAGTTCATTGAAAGCCTCTTTGAATGTGTGGATTTAATGCACTTGAGGATTCTTCAAAGCTTGAGAGAATAGATTGATTGGAGATTGGATATTTGTTCAAGAATAGAGCTCTCTTTCTTCTAATATTGGAACACATAAAATAAAATATATTAGTAATCACTTGCTTTAATGTTTGGTCATCATCAAAATCACTTAGGAGGTCAACAAGCCTATTTTCATTTAAAATCTCACGCCCATCAGCTCATGCCCCTTCAGAAGAAATTGCCACGCTGAATACATAGAATTAATACGAAGAGGTGCCTTAAAGCAGGACTCTTCGTAAAATTTCTATGTAAGTTTCTTTCGAAGAGTTGCAAGACTTCAATATATGGCACCATAAATCAAGGGATGAGATCAAACTTAGAGGCAATCTAATGGCCTTCAAAAGGTGCGCCAAGCATCAGTTGGGCATGAAGATAAGGCATGAAAAAGTCAAAAGGCCAAAGGGCCTTTGACTTGGTCCAAGAGGCGCGTACAAGGAAGGGGACAGCAAGGACTCCCATCTTATCCAAATTCTAGATTTTCTATGGAGGACTTTCACTTGCAGAAGGAGTCTTCTATGCCTCCCATTAGAACTAAAGTTTATGTAAAATTTTTACATAGAAATAAAATGGATAAGAAGGAAAGAAGAGGTCGCAACCAACTAATGCGCCAAGAGTCAATGGTGCATAAAGTTACTCTCCACGCACAAGAGAGAGACTCTCTAGCATAAGGGATTTTGGTATGTGATGCCTAAACCTAGGTCAACAAACTAAGGGTTAACCCAATTAAGGACTCAATCTGATTTGACATAAATTGGATTTAATTTGTCCAAATCGAAACCCGATTCGAGTCTAGGTGCTATGGTTTGCAATATGTGCTAGCATATTCAACCTGCAAACATGATCTAATCCAATTAGACCCTTGATCAATTTTCTTTGCGTGTGATCCATTGGGTTCTACATCTAGCCAGTAGTGGATCTGGGTGCAATTTGACCTAATTTGGTTAGAAATTAACCAAACTAATTTAGGTCAAAACTTTATAACTCGATTTGATCAATTAGAACTCTTTCTAATTAACAATCAAATTAAATTCTTTAATTTGATCGAATTCATAAGATAAGATTAATGTTTAGCAACGTATCATGTCTACTGAGAAGATATGGAATTTTGATGAAAATATAAAAAAGATCCTTCAATGGAAAGTTACCATGCTACAGGATCCTTCAATCACCCTACATCTTGAATATGACTATGGATATGGAATCATGTCAAATATATTTTCATATTTATTTTTCTTCTAATCATATGATGATAATTTAATTAATGAAATATTAGAAACTATTTCTAATTTTCATCATGCTTTGATCAAAGTCTTTCTGAATTATCATTAGATTGAAGCAAGTAGGATGCAATCTCCTCTTACTAGGAGGGATCAATTCCTTATTGACCTACTTATAACCTCCATATACAATCCTCCATATGTAGATCATCCCATATATGACTAAGTCATGAATAAGTATGTACCAAAATATGGATTCATGCATCAAGATTCTATGGTAGTCTCAAGTCATAGAATTATATGGACAACTCGCATCATGAGAACCATCTATTGACATATAGATAAGACTCCAATAGATGTTCTCGAATTGGATCAATTCAGTGAACTCATTCTCTAGTGAGCACCCACATCCTTATATTAGTGTCATACACAAGTGATTGTGAGATCAATCACTCTTTCTATCAAGCATACATAGGATGTGCTAGTCTTACCAAAAATATTGATTTCCAACTCAATGTTCCATCGATCAAAAATATTTAAATTAGGGTTTTAATGGTTTAGGTCTCATAGATATCATCTCATCATAATCCTAATTTATGAGATTCATCATAATCATAAATAATTAAGATGCAGCATATGATGAAATAAATATCTTTATTTATTTGAAAATGTCATTACATGAGTTTGTAAGATAAAAGAATAGCCCATCAAAATAAAAATTTTGATTGGCTTGAGGGCATATTTCTTTCAATCTTTTACTTGCACTAAAGCCAATCGCCCTTATATTTTAATGCCATACAATCAAGGTGGTGATCAAACTGCTGCTATGATAGAGCCTTAGTGAATGGGTCTGCTATATTGTTCTTTGTATCTACTCGTTTAATTACAACATCTTGTCTCTCAATTATTTCACGAACGAGTTGGAAGTGTCTCAGAATGTGCTTGGACTTATGATGAGACCTTGGTTTCTTTGCTTGAGCAACTGCTCCAGTATTATCATAGTAAAGTGGTACTAGATTCTCAGTCTTAGGAATAATACTCAATTTAGTGATGAACCTCTTCATCCAGATAGCTTTCTTGGCAGCTTCATTAGTAGCTATGTACTTTACCTCAATGGTTGAGTCAGCTACAATCGGTTGCTTGGTACTCTTCCAACTCACTGCTCCACTATTCAGAGTAAAAACATATCCTGAAATGGATTTGCTATCATTTGGATCTAATTGAAAACTAGAGCCAGAATATTCTTCTAGTTTGAGATTAGATCCACCATATACTAGAAAAATATCCTTGGTCCTTCTCAAGTACTTAAGAATATTTTTCATAGCTTTTCAATGATCCTCTTCTGGATCAGCCTGAAATCTACGGGCTATGCCAAAAGCATAAGCAACATTAGGCCTCGTATATAACATGGCATACATTATTGATCCTACAATCAAAGCATAAGAAATAGAACTCATTCTATTTCTCTCTTCAGATGTCTTAGGAGACTTCTTTTTAGAGAGATGTATGCCTTGACTCATGGATAAGTAATCTCTTTTACTCCCATCCATATTGAACCTTTTCAGTATTAAGTCAATATACTTAGACTGGGATAAGCCTAGCATCCTCTTAGATCTATCTCTATAGATCTTTATTCCAAGTATATAGGATGCTTCACCCAAATCTTTCATGAAAAACTTATTTGATAGACATAACTTGACCGATTACAACATTGGGATATCATTCCCAATGAGGAATATGTCATCTACATACAATCAAGAAAACTATGGCACTCCCACTAGTCTTCTTGTACACAGATGGTTCATCCACATTTTTGATGAAGCCAAACTCTTTAACTATAACATTAAAGCGGATGTTTCGACTCCTTGATGCTTTCTTTAATCCATAAATGGATCTCTTAAGCTTGCATACTTGATTTGATCTCTTATTTGAGATAAAACCCTTTGGCTGTGACATGTAGACCTCCTTTTCAAGGAAACCATTAAGGAAAGCGGTCTTCACATCCATTTTCCATATTTCATAATTATAATATGCTGCTATGACAAGCATAATCCAAATTGATTTGAGCATGACAGTAGGTGAGAATGTTTCATCATAATCTATACCTTGTTTTTGCCTAAAATTTTTAGCCACTAATCTAGCTTTATAGGTTTCAATTTGGCCATCTGCTCCAATCTTTTTCTTATAGACCTATTTGCACTCAATAGGGTTCACACCCTCTAATGCATCCACCAAAGTTTATACTTTATTGGTGTACATGGAGTCCATCTCAGATTGCATGGTAGCCAGCCATTTGTCTGAGTCCCTACTCATGATAGCTTTCGTATAAGTCAAAGGTTCATCATTCTTAATGACTTGGGCTTCATTATTCTCAATAATGAACCATACCTCATAGGTGCATGTTTCACTCTATCAGACCTATGGATTGGAGTTGTGTGTTCTGGTTCATTCTTATTTATGTGTTTATTTGCTTGAGAAATATCTATTTATTTTTCTTGAACTTTACTAAGTTCAATATTTCTCCCATTGTCTCTTTCTAGGATAAACTCTTTCTTCATGAAAGTAACATACCTACTTACAAATACCTTTTGTTCGGTAGGATGGTAGAATAGATATTGCATACTATCTCTAAGATATCCTATAAATAGATATTTATCTGCTCTAGTATCTAGCTTATGTCCAAAATTTTTTTTGACATATGCTAGACAAGCCCATATCTTAAGATACTTAAGATTAGATTTCTTACTTCTCCATATCTCATATAGAGTACAAGATACAGACTTAGAAGGTATTATATTCAAGATATATACTGTGGTCTCTAGAGCATGATCCTAGAAGAAAACAGGTAACTCTATGAAGCACATCATGGATTGTACCATATCCAATAAGGTATGATTCCTCCTTTCAGCTATATCATTTAATTGTGGTGTATAAGGAGGAGTCCATTCAGAGAAAATTTCTTTTACTTTAAGATAGTTTAGAAACTCACTGGATAAGTATTCTCTTTTTCGATTAGATCGAAGGATTTTTATACTCTTTTTAGTTTATTTCTCGATCATACTTTGATACTCTTTGAATTTATCAAAAGCTTCAAATTTGTGTTTCATAAGATACACATATCCAAACCAAGATAAATCATCAGTAAATACTATAAAATAAGAGTATCCTCCTCTGATCTGAGTTGTCATAGGACCACATACATCTATATGTACTAGTTCTAATAACTTACTTATCCTTTCTCCATGTCCATTAAATGGAGTCTTGGTCATTTTACCCATGAGACATGGTTCATAAGTTTCTAATGATTCATAATCCTAAGGATTAAAGAACTTTTCTTTGTATAACTTGTTAATCCTAGTCTCACTAATATGACCAAGTCGACAATGCCAAAGTAAAGTATTATTTATGTTCTCTCTTTTATACTTTCTATTTTTATCAACATGAAAAATATTGTCATTCAAACATAGAGTCAACAAACCATTATTAAAAATGCCATTGCATATAATTTCATTAGAATATTTGATAGAGCAACCATTGCTCATTACATCAAGATTATATCCTTATTTTAATAATAAGGGTATAGATATAATATTTCTAATGATCTTAGGCATATAATAATAATTTGTCAGCTCTAAGATCTTCTCGAAAGGTAACTTCAAAATATTTGTTCCTACAGCTTCCACTTGGATGGACTCTCCTCCAGCACCATAAAGTTTGAAGTCACCCATCTTCAAACTCCTAATTTTCTATAGCTCCTGCAAAGATTTATAGATATGAAAACTACAGTCGGTATCTAATACCCAAGAGTTTCAAATGATAGAATTCAATGATAATATTGTATGTATCTCATACATACCTTTAGATGTATTATTTGCATCAGTCTTCACAGTTGCAAGGTATGCCTTGCAATTCCTTTTTCAATGATCTATTTTGCTGTAGTGAAAATAGATCATCTATCTGAAGGTCTTTTTTCCCTTCTTATTTATGCTACCTTTAGGGTTAGCCTCCTCTTAGAATCCTTTTTGCCTACCTTCTTCTTGGAGATCCCATCTATAAGAAGAAAAGGAGCCTTATCCTTCTTGATATGGCTGTCTGCTATTTTAAGCATATTGAATAGCTCAAGCAAAGAAGTATTTAGTTTGTTTATGATAGTTTATGACAAACTGAGAAAATAATTATGAAAGTGATTGCAGGATTAGATTCTGACTCAACTCCCCATCCATGACAAAATCTAATTGGCTTAATTGAGTGATTAGGTTAATTCCCATCAATACATGGTGTTGCATGGATGAACCCTCTACCATACTGGCATAAAATAAGTACTTAGATATCTCATATCTAGTAGTTCTACTCTATTCTCTATAAAGCTTTTTTAGGTTGAGCAATATGGACTGAGTGTCCATGCCATCATGCTACCTCTGTAACTCATTACTAATGGAGGCAAGTATGATGCACTTGACAGGAAGAGAATCATTTTGCCACATCTTGTATGTAGACTTTTCTTCCTCTGTAGCATCTTTTTCTAATGGCTCAAGATCAGGGGCATCAAGAATATAGAAGAGTTTTTCTTGACTGAGTATTATTTTCAGATTTCTCAGCCAATCCACGTAGTTAGGACTGGTCAACTTATTTGAATCCAAAATTGAACATAGTGAAAGTGAAGAAGCTATTTATTCTATATAATAAAGAACATTACATAAGCAAACAACTCATGATGATGCACATAATTAAATTAGGACTTTAATTTAATTATCTTTCACTATTATATCTTATATCATAACCCTCAAATATGATAATCGAGAAAACCTAATCATTTTTCTTAGTGGGATTAAGATTCTAATTTTTTATAGAAGGTCTTGTGGTTGCACAACAAATCTTTTATAAGTTCAAAGGTATAAAACTCTTTCCAATAGCATCTCATGCAATTCTCAATATATTCTTGGCCTCTAAAACATTAATAGTCTCGTGTTAGCATAACAAACCATAATGTTTTAGTTAAATAGGATCCTTCATTTCTATACAGTCATAATGAAATATAACTGCCCTTGTGGTTACACAATAAAGCAGTATATCCAAAATGCTGTAAGCATCGTTGTTTACTAGATCAGTATTACTATTGATCCAAAGATTGATTTTGATGATGACAAAGAATTTTGAGTATAAGTTATAAAGTCTAACTATATTATGACGATGTATAGTTATAAATTTTAAATGCTCACAAACATCAAGTGTTCCAATTCATCCAAACGTAGATTCATCACTCAAGACTTTAAAAAAAAAATACTAGAGTAGATACAGCTTTCAAAAGGTCAAAATGAAGATTAAATCAAGACATAATGGATAAGTCTAGCCTACAAAATAATTTAGAGAAGAAAGGATCAGAAATAGTCTTTGGTATGCTTGGTATGCAAACTAGGCCAACTCAGTCTGAGACTGAGCCATTTTAGTCTCAATGAAAGTAGAAGACAGAAAAGATAGAAAGCTGAAATTTTATGATCCAAAAGATTGAGCCAATCCAACTAAAAATTGAGCCAATTTAGTCAGAAAGTGAGCCACTCTAGTCTCAGACAACAGAAGAAGATAGAAATAGTGTTTCAAAATTTCTAAGACTAAGCTGACCCAGCTAAAAATTGAGCCAACCCAGTTTAAAACTGAGCCTACCTAGTGCCTATAATGGCTAGTTTTCGAAACTACAGCTTTTCATCCCAAGAGCTTTCCAACGGCTATTTTCTCTTTTTCAATGGCTATATCACTTCCAGAAGCCCATGTTGGTGACTTGTAATAGTGAAAAATCTTTGAAATATATAAAAAAATACTTGGAGCATTAAAAATAAGCTTAGGAGAGTATATTGAGTATTATTTGAGAAAGCTAAGGAGTGAGCTGAGAAGAAGAGAGAAAGAGTTATTGTTTAGAGTGATCCTTTATCCTTCCACTACAAAACATCCTCAAGCAAGTGAAAGCAAGAGTGAAGAGAATCAATGAGCCTCATAATCTCTCATTCATTCAAGGAGAAGAAATTAACCTTACAAGCAAAGCAACTTAGATTATCTTCTCTTGTGCTTCAAAAGAGTTTATTTTAAATTATAATTTTATATTTTATTTCAAGTTTCTTAAGATGAAAAACTTGGGTTGGTCTAAGCCTTGAGTTGGACGTTGTATTGGTTTGATTGCCGAGCCAAGGGTAAAACCAATTGGGGTTGATTATTAGCCCAGAGAAAAGTAATCACTTATGAGATTTTGATTAGTGATCTGAGGAAAATTAACTAGATTGATTGTAATCTCGAAAAATAATCATATACAATTTTGGTTGGTGAGCTAGAAAAAATCAACTGGGTTTGATTATGAGTTCAAAAAATAATCGGACTGTAATTCTTGTTGAGAATTATAGTTGAATTTCTAAGGGGTATCTTGGAGAGTGGACGTAGGTGCTGAGTTTGGCACCGAACTACTATAAAATTTATGTATTTATGATTGTGTATTTTTTATCTTATTGCTTTCATTCATTGCACATTAAAAAGCTTCTTTCATTACCTATTGTGTACACATGACTTAGTTTAAATCATTCAAATCTGCACATTAGTCAAAAAATTTTTGAAATATCCAATTCATCCTACCTCTTGGATAGCCATCCTTGGGCAACAAGTGGTATCAGAGCATGTGCTCTAATATTAGTTATTGACCTATAGGTCAAAGAGCTAAAGATTTTATGGTTGATCCATTTGGTTCTTTGTTGAGTGAGGGACACTCAACCATTAGACCTCCATTTTTCAATGACAGCGGCTATACTTATTAGAAAACTAGAATGAAAATTTTTATTCAAGCATAAGACTATGACATGTGGAATGTCATACTCAATGATCCTCACACACCTACAATGATTGCCAATAATATGTGTGTGCCTAAACCTAAAAAGGATTGAAATAAGCAAGATAAGAAGCAAGCTCAATTAAATGCTAAAGCTATAAATATCTTATATTGTGCATTAGATTATAATGAATTTAATAGACTATCAGCATGTTTATCTATAAAAATGATTTGAAAAAGACTTGAAGTGACTCATGAGGGTACAAGTCAAGTCAACGAATCTAAAATAAATATGTTGGTTCATAAGTATGAGTTATTTAAAATGGAACCTCATGACACAATAAGTGATATGTTTACAAGATTTACTAAAATTTTAAATGAGTTAAAGAGTCTTGGAAAAGACTATTCTAATAATGATCTTGTATGCCAAGTTCTTAGGTCCTTACTGAAGGCTTGGGAAGCAAAAGTAACCGCAATTCAAGAAGCCAAGGACCTTAGCAAGCTTGCTTTGGAAGAATTAATTGGATCGCTTATGACACATGAGCTCAATATGAACCAAAGCATGGAGGAGGAAATGATGAAGAAGACAATCCTTGCACTAAAGTCATTGACCATTGAAGAAAGTTCAAATGACTCTACCGAGGATTCGAAAGATGATGAAGAAATGGCGATGATTACAAGAAGGTTCATGAGATTCATGAGAAAGAAAAAAAAGTTTGAAACAAGAAGAGAAAAAGAGAAAAAAAATCAACTTAGAAAATATAGAAAGGACAATCCCTCATTGAAAAAGAGCTCAAGAAAATTCAGAAGGAAAGCTATATTGGCTAATTGAAAAAGTAGTGAGAGTTCAAATTCAAAAAAGGAGTCATCCTCAAGTGAAGAAGAGACAAACCTATGCTTGATGGCTCACAATGAAAAGGTAAGTTTAAATCAATCAAATGAATTTTCTTTTGATGAATTATTAGAAGCTTTTCAAGATTTAATGGATGAATTTAAAATGATAAGGCTAAAAAACAAAGAATTAAAGAAATCTAATCTCCCTTTAGTTGATGAAAAGAGTATTTTTTAAGAGAAAAAGAAGATCTTTTAAAAGAAATAAATTCTTTGACTAAAGAAAAGGATGTACTTCTTAAATCTAAAAAATCTTTAGTAAAAGAAAATAATAAGTTGAAAGAAAAATTTGAAAAATCAAAACTTTACATCAAAGAAAAAGAAGATTTGCAAAAAGAAAAGAAATCTCTTTTGGAAGAAAATGTGAAATTAAGAAAAGAGATTGAAACATTGAAGCCTATGCCTAACAAGTTTACAATTGGATCTCAAAAGCTTCAATTTATTTTAATCAATCAGAAGGCTATTTTTAATAAGGCTGGAATTGGATACAATTCTTGAAGAAATAGAAATTTGTGAACAACATGTTTAGCAAAACCTCATTTGAAAATCATTCAATTACATGTTTCAAATGTAATAAAGTTGATCACAAAATTTTAGAATGCAATACTAAAAGAATTGGCCAAACTTTAATTAAATAAATTTGGATTCCAAAAGAAATCATGTGCTCTAACATCTATGGATCCAAGATGACTTGGGTACCAAAAATTAGCAAGTAATTTTTGTAGGTACACCAAGGATCCAATGGAATGAAAAGAGAAAAATTATTTTGGATGGATGTCTTAAAAATGAAATTAGATGAGTGATGATACTCGGTATAATCTAAACTCTTCTCACATCATACCATTAATGCTTATTTGATTGATTCTATCTACATGGTTTTATATTGTGTTTACTTGCTTGAAATACTTTTAGTATGATTGATTTTGATGATTTATTGGTGCTTATGTTGAATATGTTTCTTAATCTAAATTTGAATATAAAACCCATATTATATTTTTGCAAAAGGGGATGAAAACACTTAAAAGAATGATTTGATCTCATTTAATTTGATTGATTATCATACCACCAATTGCATGTCAAATAATTCAATATTTTTATCTTATTATGATTGACTATGATAACTGAATACTATAATTGATTATGATTGAAGAATTATTGAATAAAATTGATTTATGAATCTTTATTATTAGAGTTTAAGAATAATTTAAAATATTGATATATTTATTTGATAAGCTGAACTTCTAAAGAAATATTTCCAAACTCAATTGGTATCCTGACTTATAGTAAATACTTATAATGATAAAAAGGGGAAGAATATTTGGTAAATGGAGAAAGCGAATTTAACATATTAAATCACTCAAAATTTTATGATATTTTTTGTAATGTAATAAGAATTTGGTTATAAGAAACAAATAAGGACAAGAATTAATTCTATTGTATCAAGAGTAAGTAAGGAATGAAACTAAGAAATTTGGCATATAGTAAGGAGGAGCAAATTTTAAACTCAATTGACTATAATACTAAGGGAGAGCTTAATGCTTTTGGATTGTTAAAGTAAATATTTATTGATTACCTCCTTTCGAGTTATTCATTTTGATGTTATGAAAAAGGGGAAGTGTTATTGTTGAGTATATGCTTGAGCTTAACTAGAATGAAGTTTATTATTTAGTGATCTAATGCTTTATAAATATGTAATCTTTTAGAAACTTACTACATATTTTTTGCATATACTTAAAAGTTTTTTCATCATCAAAAAGTGAAAGATTGTTGATCCAAAGATTGATTTTGATGATGATAAAGAGTTTTGAGTATAAGTTATAAAGTCTAACTATGTTGTGAGGATATGTAGTTGTAAATTTTAAGTGCTCACAAACATCAAGTGTTTTAATTCATTCAAACGAAGATTCATCACTCAAAATTTTAGAGAAAAAATACTTGGATATAGCTTTCAGGAGGTCAAAATGAAGATTAAATCAAGACATAAAGGATAAGTCTAGCCTACAAAGTAACTTGAAGAAGAAAAGATCAGAAACAATCTTTGGTATGCTTGGCATGCAAACTGGACCAACCCAGTCTGAGACTGAGCCATCTTAGTTTCAATGAAAGTAAAAGATAGAAAGGACAGAAAGCTGAATTTTTGTGATTCAGAAGAATGAGCTAACCCAGCTAAAAACTGAGCCGATCTAGTAGAACTAGGCTGACCCAGTCAGAAAGTGAGCTATCCTAGACTCAGACAATAGAAGAAGATAGAAATAGTGTTTCAAAATTTTTGAGACTAAGCCGATCTAGCTGAAAATTGAGTCAATCTAGTTTGGACTGAGCTGACCCAATTTAAAACTGAGCCGACCTAGTGCCTATAATAGCTGTTTTCAGAACTATAGCTTTTTCATCCCAAGAGCTTTCCAATGGCTATTTTCTCTTCTTCAATGGCTATATCACTTTCAGACACCCATGTTGGTGACTTGTAATAGTGAAAAACCTTTGGAATATATAAGAAAATACTTGGAGCATTAAAAACAAGCTTTGGAGAGTATATTGAGTATTATTTGAGAAAGCTAAGGAGTAAGCTGAAAAAAAGAGAGAAGGAGTTATTTTTTAGAGTGATCCTTTGTCCTTCCACTATAAAACATCCTCAAGCAAGTAAAAGCAAGAGTGAAGAGAATCAAGGACCCTCACAATCTCTCATTTAATCAAGGAGAAGAAATCAATCTTACAAGCAAAGCAACTTAGATTGTCTTCTCTTGTGCTTTAAAAGAGTTTATTTTAAATTAAAATTTTATATTTTGTTTCAAGTTTCTTGGGATAAGAAACTTGGATTGGTCCAAGCCTTGAGTTGGATGTTGTATTGATTTGATTGGTGAGCCAAGGGTAAAACCAATTGGGATTGATTGTTAGCCTGGAGAAAAATAATCATTTATGAGATTTTGGTTAATGATCAGAGGAAAACCAACTGTATTGATTATGAGCTCGAAAAATAATTGTATACGATTTTGGTTGGTGAGCCATGAAAAACCAACTGGGTTTGATTGTGAGCTCGAAAAACAATCGACTGTAATTCTTGTTGAGAATTATAGTTAAATTTCCAAGTGGTATACTTGGGGAGTGGACGTAGGTGCTAAGTTTGGCACCAAACTACTATAAAATTTATGTGTTTGTGATTGTGTATTCTTTACTTTATTGCTTTCATTCACTGCACATTACAAAGCTTGTTTCATTACCTATTGTGTGCACATCACTTAATTTAAATCATTCAAATTTTCACATTAGTCAAAAAGTTTTTGAAATACCCAATTCACCCCCTCTTGGGTAGCCATCCTTGGGCAACGATTACATCAATCCCCATAATCGGTCTTATGGTTGCACAACAAACCTGATATGGTTTATGACATAATAATAAAATAGCATGAAGGAAGGCCTTCATGTAGTGAATCAAAAGAATCCATCCATCGCGGCTCGGTCCTCAATCGAGTCGGCTTGATAGCGTCTAGCCCAAGCACCACTTTATATTTGCCTGAGAGAGCTAGTTTGAATCTATCTCGAGCCGACTCGATCTCACCTAGAGTCAGCTCGGCTGCGTATCCGAGCTGGCTCGATTGCATATCGGAGCTAGATTCCAATAGGAATGCTTAAGCACCTAATCTAGAATTAAATCAATCGAATCGGCCAGGTAAGTGGGAGAGAGGTGGGGTTCCCTCCGTTGGTTTTCTTAGACACCAATAAATTGGCCAGATCAGACAATAGAACCAATTAGAAACCACGTTCTCTTTACCAATCATGAACCACTTTCCTAGACACAGATTGATCAATTTGACATCCGAATTGATTCTGCTATCAGTTAATTGCACTACAACTTAATATAATTTTATAGAGAATTTTAATTGGTCTTTATGCATATTCTAATTCAAAATATATAACATACATGAATTAATCATATCAATCATATCAACATGTATCATCACTTTAGGACAACCATCATCACATAGTGAACATTTGTCACTATGCCAGGGCAACCTTACAGAATGATATACATCATAATCTAACTATGAATAATTAAACATTATCACATCATATTAAAAAATATGCTAAAATTTTAAATATAATCATATCGTTTTGATAATTTTGCCATTAAAGCATAAACATAACAACATATGATTTAGTCTAATAAGATTTGCTCTGATACAACTGTAGGGTTTGGTGACAGGGTGGAAGCATGGATTTCAAAATAAAATAATGAAATCATATGACCAAACCCAAAACCTAGGACCATCTTGCTAGAATTTAAATCATATAATATACATTTATAACATAAATGAAGGTATTGGAACATACCTCTGATCGCTATACTCCAACTTGACCTTAATCATCAGTAACAGTCCGTCAAGGGTTCCACCAGGTGCCCATGTGTTCACCCTCCAACGTTGATTCATATAGAGACTTGATCAAGATATGAGCACCTTTGATTATTTTAATTAAAATTCTTATGATAAGAACTTTAATTATTTGGGCAGAACCTTTCCTAGCCTTTGCTATCGCCCTTCCTGTCTATCCTTTCTTATCTTTCTTTTCTCCTTGTCTTCCTTTACGATCTTCCTAAGCCCTTATCCTAAAGCAGACATTTTGTCCTTAATTAGGACTTGTCTTAACAAGGGAAGGAAGAAACAAATTTGACAACTAGGGAGAGTGGTAAGAAAGAAAGAAGAGTTCTAAATTGTCTGGACACTATGAAGTGCATCGCTATTTATAATGTACATCGGGACGCCTCCTCAATTTTCTCATGCCTATTTTCATTTAAAAACTCATGCCCATCAGCCTATCTCATGCCCCTTTAGAAGAAATTATGATGCAAAATATATAGAATTAATACGAAGAGGTGCCTTAAAGCAGAAGGATTCTTCATAAAATTTCTATATAAGTTTCTTCCGAAGAGTCGCAAGACTTCAATATGTAGTGCCATAAATCAAGGGATGAGATCAAACTTAGAGACCATCTAATGGCCTTCATAAGGTGCACCAAGCATCAAGTGGGGTTGGAGATAAGGCGTGGAAAATTCAAAAGGCCAAAGGGCCTTTGACTTGGTCTAAGAGGTGCCTACAAGGGAGGGGACAGCAAGGACTCCCATCTTATCCAAATTTTAGATTTTCTATGGAGGTCTTTCACCTACAGAAGGAGTCTTCTATGCCTCCCATCAGATCTAAAGTTTTTGTAAAATATTTACATAGAAATAAAATGGATAAGAGGGAAAGAAGAGGCGGCATCCAACTAATGTGCCAAGAGTCAATGGTGCATAAAGTTACTCCCCACACGCAAGAGAGAGATTCTCTGACATGTGGGATTCTAGTATGCAATGCCTAAACCTAGGTCAACAAGCCAAGGGTTAATCTAATTAAGGATCAAATCTGATTTGACCTAAATTGGATTTAATTTGCCCAAATCGAAATCTTATTCAAATCCAATTCGAATCTAGGTGCTATGGTTTACAATATGTGCTAGCATATTCAACCTGCAAACATGATCTAATCCAATTAGACCATTGATCAGTTTTGTTTGTGTGTGATCCATTGGGTTCCACATCTAGCCAGTAGTGGATTTGGATGCAATTTGATCTAATTTGGTAAGAACTTAACCAAACCGATTTAGGTCAAAACTTGTTAACCCAATTTGATCAATTAAAACTCTTTCTAATTAATAAAAAAATTAAATTTTTTAATTTGATCGAATCTAGAAGACAAGATTGATGTCTAATAATATATCATGTCTACCTGAAAGATATAAAATTTTGATAAAAATATTAAAAACATCCTTTAGTGGAATGTTATCGTGCAATAGGATCCTTCGATCATCCTACATCCCAAATATGAATATGGATATGGAATCATGTCAAATTCATTTTCATATTCATTTTTCTTCCAATCATATGATGATGATTTGATCAATGAAATATTAATATTTTTTTTAATTTTCATCATGCTTTGATCAAAGTCTTCCTGAATCATCATTTAATTGAAGCAAGTAGGATGCGATCTTCTCTTACTAGGAGTGATTGATTCCTTGTTGACCTACTCATAACCTCCATATACAATCCTTCATATCTAAATCACTTCCTACATGACTAAGTCATGAATGAGTATGAACCAAAATATGGATTCATGCATACAAAATTCTATGGTAGTCTTAGGTCAAATAATTACATGCATAACTCCCACTATGAGAACCATCTAGTGACATATAAATAAGACTCCATTAGATATTCTTGAATTGGATCAATTCAGTAAACTCAGTCTCTAATGAGTATCCATATCTTTGTATTAGTGTCATACACTAGTGATTGTGAGATCAATCATCCTTTCCATCAAGTATACATAGGGTGTGACAGTCTTACCGAAAATATTGATCCCCAACTCAGTGTTCCATCGATCAAAAATATTTAAATTATAATTTTAAGATTTTAGATCTCACAGGTATGATCTCATCATAACTCTAAAATCATAGCCCTAATTTATGGAATTCATCATAATCATAAATTATTAAGATGACGCATATGATGAAATAAATGCTTTTATTTATTTGAAAATGTCATTACTTGAGTTTGGAAGATAAAAGAATAGCCCATCAAAATATAAATTTTGATTGGCTTGAGGGCATATTCCTTTCATCTCTTGCATGAATAGCTTGGAAAGAATGTGATTCTAAACTCTTTGCCCAAGTCCTTCCTCCTCTTTCTTACTCATTTCAGAATGACAAAGCCTACAATGAACTACCATAATTTATTAGGGTTGCTGCAGAACTTTGAGAAGGATAACCAGCTCCACAAGAAGTCGGTGAATGTAGTTGGAGGATTTTCTTCTGATCGTCGATCCTTTAAGAGAGGGAAGAAGAATAAGAAGGTGCAGCAGCATGCTAGGATGTTTGCATAGGATTAGACCAAGAAGCCCAAATCCAACTAGAGTCGGACAGAGTGCTTCTTTTGTAAGAAGTTGGGGTACTAGAAGAGGAATTATCCTTAGTATATTGCATCCCTAGATCCAAACAAGCCGAGGAAGAAGCAAGCAGTTGCTGGACAAGATAATTATATGATAACATCTTGCAACTTCTCAATATGTGATACTACTGTTTGGGTATTACATACCAGAAGCTCTTATCATATTTATAATTCAATGCAGGGATTGTAGGTCAGTAGGAGATTTGATGAAGGTGAGATGTTCCTGAACATTGGAGATGGAAGACAAGTTTTAGTTCTGGCTTTAAGAATCATGAACCTTGTAATTAATTTTCATAAATTTATTCTTTGTGAATATCACTATTGTCCAAGCTTTTTGTTGAATATTATCTCTATAGACCTGTTGAATAGAAATAGTTATATATTTTTAATAAAAAAAATTTATAATATCATTTTGAATGGTATTATGATTTTTATTGGATAATTGAATAATGATATTTATATTTTATCATAGCCTGTTAACATGGTTAAATCCTCTAGTAAACATCCTAGAATTAATGATGTGTTTGAAGTTTACCTTTGGCACTATAGGCTAGGACACATTATCAAGAATAGAATAAACAGATTGACTCAAGAGAAAATCCTCAAAGTCGGTGATTGTGAATCACTATCAACCTATGAGTCCTATCTTCTTGGTAAGATGATCAAGTCATCTTTTATTGGAAAAGATGAGAGAGCTAGTGAACTCCTTGGTCTAGTACATTCTGATGTATGTGGATCCATGAGCTCAACTACTAGAGATGGATATTTCTACTTCATAACTTTTACTAACGACCTATTTATGTATGGATACGTCTATTTGATGAAACATAAGTCAGAATTATTTGAAATGTTCAAATTATTCTGTAATGAGGTAGAAAAGCAAATTAAAAAGAGTATTAAAACTCTTCGCTCTGACCGAGAGGAAAAGTATCTTCCTAGTGAGTTTTTGATATATCTAGGAAAGAATGAGATTCTCTCCTAATGGACTCCTCCTGGAATACCACAGCATGATGGTGTGTCTAAAAGGAGGAATCAGATCTCATTGGACATGGTTCGATCCATAATGGGGTTTGCTAGTTTGTCGATCTTCTTTTGGGGATATGCACTTGAGTAACCTTGTTACATTCTAAATAGAATTTCAAGTAAGTCTATAGCTAAAACACCACATGAGATGTGGACATGGTGTTAGCCAGTCCTCTCATACCTTAGGGTTTAGGGGTGTCCGACTTATGTCAAACGTTTAGTAATGGACAAACTTGGACCTAGGGTTGACAAGTATAATTTTATAGGATACCCAAAAGAGATCAAAGGATATTATTTCTACCTCACTAATGAGCAAAAGCTGTTTATCAATCTTAAGATAGTCTTTCTAAAAAAGAAGTTCCTTAGTGAAGGAACTAATGCCTCTAAAGTCGAACTTGAGAAAGTTCGACAGATGAAAAACTGACATAAGTAGCTAAACTTAAACTGAATTTGATTAGATCAAATCTAAAGCCCATTATACTTGCACCCTTAAGGTGGTCTAGTATAGTACCACATCAGCTGGATAGATACTACAGTTTTTTGATTTAGGATGGTGATCCTATCAAACTTGTTGAGAACGATGCAGATCGGATCACCTACATGGATGCAGTGTAGAAATCCGATTCTGAGAAATGGCTTGAAGCCATGAAATCCAAAATGGAGTCCATGAAGGTAAATGATGTATGGACATTGGTTGATCCATCTGAAGGGATAAAATCCATTATGTGTAAGTGGGTCTTCAAAAGGAAGAGAGGTGCAGATTGGAAGGTGGAGACCTATAAGGCCTGTTTGGTTGCCAAGGAATATCGTCAATGTTATGGTATAGATTACGACAAGATATTTCTTTCTATGGTAATGCTCAAGTCTATTTGGATTATGGTTGCGATTGCTGTCCATCTTGACTATGAAATCTAGTAGATAGATGTTAATGCAACTTTCCTGAATGGAGAGTTGGATGAAGAGGTGTATATGATACAATCTGAAGAGTTCACATCCATAGATGAGTCTAAGATGTGTATGCTTCAAAGGTCCATTTATGGACTGAAACAGGCATCTCAAAGTTGGAATATACATTTTGATAGAATGATCAAAACATCTGGCTTCGTTAAGAATGAAGAAGAGCCTTGCATACATAAGTGGTCTAATGGTCTAGTAGTTGTATTTCTTGTGTTGTATGTGAATGATATTATCTTAATTAGGAATGATATCCATGCATTATAGGATGTTGGTGTAAAATCTGGTTGACGCTAGAATCCATAGTGGGTTGGAGAGGAGGTCATCGTCGGTGACCTACAAAATAAGTCTCGACTGGAGTCGGAGGTAGTGGCTCCGGCAGGACCCTCCGACAATCAAGTCAACTCTTTCGGCAAATAGAAATGGAGTGTTGGTAGAGTCTCAAGAGAAGAAGAGTGCTTAGGAGAAACGTATCTGAAGGATCCTTTTTATAGATGGAACTTGTAACAAACTGATGGTGATAGCTGTAACTGTTGAGTAGTGGGCCGTTTAGGCCACATGGAGTTTGTTGTGGAGAGTGGTGTCCATTATCGTGATGTGCCAATTCGTTAGGATTTAATAGTTGAAGTTCGGAGGAGGTAGGCACTGGCAGCGAAGAGCTTCAAATTTTATCAATTTCATAGGAGTTTAGACTCCTTCAGGGTCGTCTGTGTGTAAGTGGGTTCATGCTGTGTAGATTGCTGGATCAACATAAGCGTGGAGGCCCTTCTAGGTGACTATAGGGAGTTCGGTCGGAAGGGATTCAGAAGTTCACTGGAGAAATCCTGAAGGAAGTCTGCTGGAGGAATTCAGAAAGAAGTCTATTAGAAGGATTCAGAAGGAGTTCGACTGACGAAGAAATTTGATTGACGATGAAGTTTGAAAGGAGTCTGACTGATGGAGGAGTCCGACCGTCAGAGAAGTTTAGAAGACTTGCGATCGAAGAAGGTCGGCTGGAGGAACGTTGAATGGAGCCTGCCTAGGATGGAGAAGTCTGACTGAAGGAGAAGTTTGGAAGACTTGCAATTGGAGAAGGTCGGCTGGAGGAATGTCGAAAAAAGCCTGCCTGGGATGGAGAAGTCCAGCTAAAGGAAAAGTTTGAAAGACTCGCGATCGAGAAAAGCTGACTACCTGGGGTGGAGGAGCTCAGCCACCCCTGCCATTCAAGCTCATCTGGGCAAGGTCAAGAGGGATCTTGCAAATTCAGTTGAGGGTCAATCTTGGTCATTGCTATCAAATGAGATCATTCAGCAATCAGATATCCGGCCAAACTTCGGTAGGAGAGGGTTCGCCCCCAACAATAGTCCCCCCACTTCCGAGTTCGAAGTTCGAAGGAAGGGAGTGTACATGCGTTTGCCGAAGTTTCTTTTGGTTTCCTATGCTCATTAGGATGAAATGTTTTGGCATTTACCGTGCTAGCATCAAAACTCTTTAAATTCAAAAAGAGTTTGAGAAGATGGCCCTTCGACTTTCCCACTGTGACACTGCCCCAGGTGCGATGCAATTAAGGATTTTTCCATAGCTATCACTCTGCCATGATGATTAGAACACACAGCACTCACAGTCTGACCAGACAAGATTCATCATCATAATCGTCTCAAGCTCCCCTTGGCTATTTAAAGGCTTCTCCCACCTTCAGAACCCATTCTTGCCTAAGTCTTCTTCTTCCTTCGGCACCCGTTCTTCTTCTGTTCGAGATCTTCAATCCCTCCCCTTGTCTTCCCTGGTTCCGAGCATTCCTCCGTCCGATTCTCGTTGCCCCTTTGTCATTCTTAACCAGCTTAGGTCAGCCCCTCAACACCTATTTTTAATTTCTGTTGCTTCTTTTACTTCTTGCTCTCCAAGTTTTTACATACAAGTTTTTGCACTTTGTTTTTTCCTACTTTTTGGGATTTTTGGTTGGGGGGGGGGGGTTTACCTTGATCTGTATGTCTTTTGAAGCTCCTAATCTATCAGTTCTTTGAGCTCGATCGGACCGCCCTTCCTAGATCCTGCACCCCTGACCAAAGTTGAGCCCAGGAACATGTCCCATCAACCTTTCATTTCGGACACCATCCCTTTCGTCCTCATCCTGAATGATCTTTTCCTAATTAGGATTCAGTACAAAATCCCACCATAGTACGACCTTGAGATCCCAGGTTCGGACGACCGTGCTAGTTCACCTCCAATCGGTCGATTTTATTTATATCTTGAAGTCCTATGTGCCGAGCTTCGACTCCCAGCCCTTCCTTCATAGTCATCCTATTTCATTTTTTGAATATCTTCTTTGCCTCCGTAGTACCGAACTCCTTTCAATTCATAATCGGCTTCCTTTCCCTCTGTCGCCTGGCCAAGCTTTAGCCAATAGTTTCTTTGCTCTAAAATTTCTACGCCTTCAAATATCATCCTTCTACAAAGGATTGGTGGTACTTCTTCCCTCAGTTTGGTAAGAAGGGGTTGCTGAAAGGCGCTCCTTCTTCTGTTCATAACTAAAAGGAGAAGTACTTCTTCATCCGATGCCCAACCCTTAGCTTGACCTTCCCCCCCAAGGCTTCCTTAGAAAATCCGTTCGCCGAGCTCCTAGCTTGGATAGAACCAACCTTGAGTCTTCTAACAGGCTCAAGGCTTATCAAGCTCTTGGTCTCCCTGAGCTTTTGAAGGAACAAACCTTGTTCAACCTTTGCCTAAGACCTCTTGATCCTGCCAGTATTAAATGCATTTGTATACATATATGATTTTTATGAAATTTGATGCATACCTCAGCTGATCACGATTTCTTCTTTGCTGTAAAAATGGACTTCGATGCCATCGAGAGGCTCGCCAAGGGCTTGTATGCCAAGAAGAGAAAGGGGGTGGCTCCAGGCAAAAGCTCGAAAAGGGTGAAGGTTGGCGGCCCCAGCTCCGAGATCTCGAATATCCCCATGGCTACTCTCGAAGTCACTCTGAGTGTCGAGGTCTTTTCATTCACCGAGGGCAAAATCGGGGGTGAGGACCCTCAGCCCCCTACACCCTTGGGTCTCCCTGCTGGGGGGTCGATGCTAGAGCCCCTCAATGAAAGGGTCAAAGATGACAAGAAGAAGAAGAGGGCTGCTATTGCGAAGGTGGCCCGAAAGGCTCATTCGGGCGGATCGAGTGACAACGGTGACGATGACCTGGGGGTAGACCCCTTCGGCAATCCAAAGATCATCTGGGATCTGATCGACAAGTTTACCCTGCCCGAAGAGGTGGACCGCCTAGCCGACCTCGACCAGATGCAGTTCATCTGGGAATCCCTTGGAACTTTCCTTGAGATTGTCATCTTGCCATATTGCCCTTTCATCATATATATGTATTTATCGTTATCATTTTCATCTTATCGTGGCTCATCTATAGCAGTCGGGCTATCATATACTGGCTCACCTCAAGAGGATAAGTCATCAAGAGATGGAAGCATTGAAGGTCCTGGGGACCTTTGGGCTGAGGTTGACAGCTTGCACGGGAAGATCGTCGAAGCTGAGTGCCTTATGGAGGAGAAGGCAGCAAAAAATGAGGATCTCTAGGGGCACTTTAGAGGGAGGAGCTCATCTCGATCGAATTCATGGCTGCATTGATCTTGGAGGAGGAGAAGAAAAAGGAGGCCGAGATCAGAGTCGCTGAGCTGGTGGCTCAAATGTTGAAGTCTGCTTTGGAGGTGGCAGCCCGAGCCATGGAGGAATTCAAAGTCTCCTCTGAAATGAAGGACTTAAACATCGCATTCGGCCATGAGGTGTTCATAAAGGACTTCGAACTTTCTGAAGGTAGGGTGGTCGGAGGTTTTTCGAGCTTGACCACAGCTTCCTGGAGGAGGAATCCGACGAAAAAGTGGGGCCGTCTGGAGCTACGGCCGACTCCTCTCTTTCTGAAGTAGTCCCCAACTCCTTTAAGCCCACTACCGTGGTGCCCAACATCGTGCAGGAGCCTGCGGCCACTACCAAAGCACTGATCAAACCTGCTCTTGATCCGCGGTTGTCCTTAGAGCATCGAGCTCCCCTGCTGCTTTCCCTCTAGAGGTCGATGACCTTTGATAGTTGTATATTATTATTTTATTCTTTCTCTTTTCTTTTTTTTTGTACCTAAAAGTTTTTAGTTAAATGAATGTGAATCTACTTTTGTCCATGCCTTTCCTTATATTGATATTGTGCCATGTGTTATCTAGCATCCCTTCAATAACCAGAGTTGTAACTCATCATCCCCAGTCGATGCTGACCCCTTACCTTGAGGAGTTCAGCTTAAACCTCTAATAAAAAGCTTAAAGAAGGAGGTACACCACCTAAAGAGGAAGTTGAAGAGGGTGGAGGCTGACCTTCAAGCTTCTTGGAGGAATGCTTCGGAGGCGATCAAAGAGGTCACTTGCCTCTGTAATCTACATATGAAGGACTCCACGAGCTTCAGCATCCAGAAAGGTAGCTTCAAGAAGGAGATCATCGAGCTTAAGAAGAATGCCAGTGATAAATTTTGGGCACTAACGGCAAAGATCAGCTCTCTCGAAGTCAATCTTAAGGTGGCGAGAGAGAAGATCCACCTGCTGGAGGGGAGTTCATCGTGGTCTACTGACAAGGCCCAGTATGAGTGGGATTGGTCGAAGAGATTCTCCATACTTCAAAAGCAACTACATGACGCCGAGCTTACTTATGATACCTACCGGTTAGGTTGGAGCGAGAGGATATCCCAGCTTGAGCAAAGGCTTCGTGCTACTAACAGCGAGGTATACCAGCTCCAAAAACAACTTGATGACTGTCACCAATCTGATGTGAGCGGGGGATTAGAGCAGGTTGCTTCCTTAATGAGGACTTTGGGTGAGCTTTCGAAAGTGGTAGGAAGGGAGAAGGTCGAGGTTCAGTGGCTAAGGATCTAGCCATCGTATGAGCAGCAAGCCGTTAAGGAGGTCGAGGCTAAGTTGAAAGTCGTAAGGAAGCAGCGGTGGGAGCTGGAGGGCAAGTTCGGGCATGTCAACAGAATCTACATAAATGACTTATATAAGAAGAAGGAGCTTGAGGAGAAAATTCTTAAGCTAAAGCAGTCTCTGGTGATGGCAGGGGTCGACAGCCCGAAGTTTGAGGATTTCGGGCCTCTTTAGGACTTTGTCATTTTTTCTTTTTCCTTTTTTGTACACGGTCTTATGGACTTTTGCTTTGTAATGAACTTTGGTTTTAATGAAGGGGTATTTTCTTCGATCATCTTCTTGCTTTGTTTAGATTCAGTGCTTGTTGGTTTTTTTGTTCTTCTCTCTAGCTTTGACTTTCACTGAAATGATTGTTGAAAAAGTAGTTTTCTCTCATCCTTTCCTAGCCGAAGATTTTTACCTATGCTGGGATGAGTTTATCCTTTCATGTTCTACTCCATCGATTTTCCTTCGTCCGTTCATCAAGACGAGGTCCCTCCTCCTACCTAAGGTAACTGGAGGTCTTTCTACAAGGGGACTTTAGGGCCATTGTTAGGGCCTCTCTTCTCATCTCATCTTAAGTTAACGAGGCCTTCGACTTTGCTCATGTTTGGATGAGGTTCTCTTCCTATCCCTAACTTGGTTATAGGGGCGCACTAGGACCGCAATCAGGGCCTCTTCCTTCATCCCATCTTAAGCTAACAAGGTCTTAGATTTTGCTCATGTTAGGATGAGGTCCTCCTCCTATTCCTAACATGGCCGTAGGGGTGCAGTAGGGCCACTGTCAGGGCGTCTTCTCTCATCCCATCTTAAGTTAATAGGACTTTCGACTTTGCTAATGTTAGGATGAGGTCCTCCTCCTATTCTTAAAATGGTTGTAGGGGTGCATTGGGGCCACTGTTAGGGCCTCTCCCCTTATCCCATCTTAAGTTAACGAGGTCTTTGACTTTGCTCATGTTAGGATGAGGTCCTTCTCCTGTCTCTAATATGGCTGTAGAGGTGCCCTAGGGCTGCTGTCAGGACCTCTCCACTCATCACGTCTTAAGTTAATGAGGCCTTTGATTTTGCTCATGTTAGGATGAGGTCCTCCTCTTGTTCCTAACATGGTTGTAGGGGTGCACTAAGGCCGCCGTCAGGGCCTCTCCCCTCATCTTGTCTTAAGTTAATGAGGTCTTCGACATTGCTTATGTTAGGATGAGGTCCTCCTCCTATTCCTAACATGATCATTTTTTATCATTTTGGAGAGCTATTTCCTGTCGTCACATGATTTTTGCAACAAAAATCATAATATTGGAATAGAGGAGTTTTATTGAAGGCAAATTACTGGTAATACATTCTTAAATTTTTTGAATTCTAAGGCCGCGGGAATGTCATTCCTTCAAGCTCCTTCAAGCAATAAGTTTTGGGTTGGACGACCTCCTCTACTTCATATGGGCCTTCCTAATTTGGAGTGAGCTTTTCTTGATTCTGTGGTTATGAAACAACTATTCACCAAAGTACTAAATGTTAGATATATATGCCCTAGAAGTCAGAATTGGCTGACACTTGTAATACACTTCTAGGGGCAAAATTATAATTTTGACTAAAATCAATAAAATGGGTTATTTTCTATCACTTATATGTATTTAGTGTCTGTGATACATTCTTTGAGTTAATAGTAATGATAATTCATATTTTCAAGAGTTGAAAATTTAAGACATGAATAATCATTATTAACTCATAAAATGCTTCCGACCATAGGATCATCATGAGGATGGTGATTGATCCAAAAGGTTGGTGTACAATTGCTTCTCTTTAGTAGATGAGTCTTGAGTCTACAGTATGAAGACATCGAAGTGAGAGTACAGATACTCATTAGAGAACGAGGGCACTGAGCGTGACCACCTCGAGTAGTCATTAGGAAGTCTACCTTCTCGTCAATGACTGACTCGATGCTGCAGTAGTGTGTCTGGTTCTTTGACCTGAGATGCATCGACAGTTCACCTTGAGGGTGTTATAGTTTGACTACACCATTACTCGATCTCCTAGCCATATGGAACCCTGAGGTGTATGTTGGCTATAGCATGTTCATTGTAGGAACTGGATTAGCATCAAGATGGAATCTATCTACCTCGGTGGTAGAGGAGCAGCCCTATGATGATCATGAGAATCAAGTCCAGAAGTCCATGGCCATGGCAGAGTGAAATAATAGAAAGAGTTTCTATTTAGGATTTTCACATCGGACTTGAATCGAATGATTACATCATATGACAGAGACTTACCCTAATCTGATCGGGGCTCAAGATAGAAGAACTTAATCACACAGGTAGCTGCACCAAGAGGTTCGCATTCAGCTCTGATGGGTTGCCACCATATACTGCTAGGTGTCACTGGTGGATTTTGGGAGCAATTAGAATGATTTAGATGATCGATCATTCTAGCTGTTCGAATCAGAAGAGTTCTGATCCATCGAAAGGAGTTTCGATGATGTCGATGATAGAGATCATGACATATCCCATTACCATACAGAACTGAACCTAACTGGGTCACACAAATAAGGGTTTGAATCTGGTGATCATCAATTGAACTGATCCAGTTCAATTGATCTAGAATGAGATTCAATTAGGTTCAAGAAAATCATGCTAGCACTCGATTGAACCTAACGTTCTTCTTTTACTATCATAAATAGTTGTCCTGACTGAGCCAAAGGAGTTTGTGCTCAATTCAGAGGCCTTCACTTGGTCTGACTGGAGCTTGTCCAGGTCAGAAAAGGGTTGTCTTATTTTGTAAGATAATACCTACCATTTTTGGTCACCTGCCATTTCTCGTCCTTTGACTTTGGTCAAAAGTTGACCTTTGACTGGTCAAACATTGACCATTGATACTTTGACTTTTGTCCACGTGTCACACACCTATTGGAGAGCTGGTGGGGGCTTGTCCCTCCTACCAGAACCTGGCAAGGAGGAGGGCGCACGCCACCCTTGGCGTGTGCCCAAGTTGGAGGTGCCCAGGAGTCCTTGTTGGATAGGGACTCCATCTCCTTTTTGGATTCTGATTAGAGTTCTCCTAAGAACCAAGTTTGACTGGTCTTAGGCGCCATCTAAGGAGGAATCCAGGGGACTCTATTCCCACCAATCAGATTTAGATCTGATTTCACAAAGGAGTTGTGATTGGTTGGGAAGAAGAGGAGTTGGATCACAGATAGTCTATAAATAAGACCCTGCGCCCAACTCAAAGTACATCGGAAAGGAATTCAATTCCCATGCCCCAAGGCCTCCTCTCTCCTCTTCCTCCATGCCAAACCCACCTTCTCCCTCTCCTCTCCACGTCCAAAGTGGTTTGGACCTTGGTTGGTGCAATCCAGACGAGAGAAAGGCGATTGAAAGCTAGAAGGCTGTGCTGCTGCAAAGGACAACTGCTGATCTTCGAAAGAAGTTTTGAAGATCCTCCAGATCAGATCCAGATCTAATTTTCGAAGACGTGATAGAGAAGAAGAGGATCTCTAGATCTAGCCTGAGTGGATACTGGTATAGGCCAGGCACTTGTGTGGCTAGATCCAAAACCTTTCGCTGCTTACAAGATCATCAATGGGTAATATGATTACCCACTTCAAGGTAAATTAAATTAAATTTAATTTATCTAAATTTATTTTAATTATTAAAATAATAAGAATCAGATCTGAAACATCCTAGATCTAATCTGGATCAAATTTTTTTTTTTTTGAGATATATCTCTTGATCCGATCAGATCTGAATGAACTTGGTCCGGAAAATTAGGATTTTTCTTCATATACTTCTAAGGATAAAATTATAATTTTGACTATAAATAATAAAATGGATTATTTTCTATCACATAAGTATATTTAGTGTCTGTGATACATCCCTTGAGTTAATGGTAATGATAATTCATATTTTCAAGAGTTGAAAATTTAAGACATGAATTTTTATTTATTAACTCATAAAATGCTCCTAACCATAGGATCATCATGAGGATGGTGATTGATTCAAAAGATTAGTGTACAATCACTTTTTTATAGTAGATGAGTCTTAAGTCTACAGTGTAGAGACATTGGAGTAAGAGTATAGGTACTCGTTAGAGAACGAGAGCACTGAGCGTGACCACCTCGAGTAGTCATAAGAAAGTCTACCTTCTCGTCGATGACTGATTTAATGCTACAGTGGTATGTCTGATTCTTTGACCTGAGGTGCATCGACAGTTCACCTTGAGGGTGTTGTAGTTTGACTATACCATGACTCGGTCTCCTAGCCATTTGGAACCCTGAGGTATATGTTGGCTATAGCATGTTCATTGTAGGAATTAGATTGTACCAAGATGGAATCTATCTACCTCGGTAGAAAAGGAGCAGCCCTATGATGATCATGAGATTCAAGTCCATAAGCCCATGGCCATGGCATAGTGTGAAATAATAGAAAGAGTTTCTATTAAGGTTTTCACATCGGACTTGAATCGAATGATTAAATCATATGATAGAAATTAGGATTTGATGAGTTCACCTTAACCCTAATCAGATCGGAGCTCAAGATAGAAGAACTTAATTGCACAAGTAACTATACCAAGAGGTTCATTCTCAATTTTGATAGGTTGCCACCATATACTGCTAGGTATCACTGATGGATTTTTGGAGCAATTAGAATGATTTAGATGATCGATCATTCTAGTTGTCTAAATCAGAAGAGTTCTAATCGATCGAAAGAAGTTTTGATGATGTCGATGATGGAGATCATGAGATATCCCATTACCACATAGAACTGAATCTAACTAGGTCACACAAATAAGTGTTTGGATCTGAATATCATCAACTGGACTAACCCAGTTTAATTGACTTGAATAAGATTCAATTAGATTCAAGAAAATCGTGCTAGCACATGATTGAGCCTAACATTCGCCTTTTTCTATCTGGATAAAAGTTGTCTCAAACTTGAGCCAAATGAGTCTTGTGCATGGAGACTCAGAGAGTAGGATTTAAAGAAGGTCATGGAGGAGAGAGGGCTTGTCCATATGGTCATGGGCAAAGGGATGAGCTTGTCTTAATTTATGAGATAGAGACAACACCTACCATTTTTCGTCATCTGCTAATTCTTGTATTTTGACTTGGTCAAACATTGACCTTTGACCCTTGGACATCTGCCCATGTGTCATGCACTTATTGGAGAGCAGATAGGAGCTTGTCCCCTCTCTAGAAATTGGAAAGAAGGGGGTGCACGCCTAGGATGGCATGCACCCATGGATAGGGATGCTGGAGTCCCATATGGATGGGACTCCAGGTTGCTTCTTGGTTTCTACTTAAGTGGCCCTTGGGTATCTACTTTGATCAGTCTTAGGCACCGTCTAAGAATGAACCTATGGGTCACTCATCTAATTGGATTAGGTGATGTCATCCCACCAATCAGATTTAGATTTGATTGCACGAAGCAACGTGATTGGTCGGGGTGATGTAGCACTGCATGGCGCAGCAGAGTCTATAAATAGACCCTATCTGTGCCCACTTTTGAGCTCTCCTCCTCTTAGCCATGCCCCAAGGCTGCCCCTCTACCTTCTCCATGCCACCATCTATTCCTCTCTCTCCTCTCCACGCCCAAGAAAGTTGGGCCTTCAGACTAGTGCGAGTCAGGCAAGAAAAGGCTGACGAAAAAAGAGAAGGCAGCACTACTGCAGAGACGACCGATGATCTTCAGAAGAAGTTTTGAAGATCCTCTAAATCAGATCAAGATCTTATTTTTGGAGAAAAGAAAGAGAAGGAGAAGATCTCTAGATCCAGCTTGAGTGGTTATCGGTAGAGGCCAGGCGCTTGTGTGGCTAGATCCAGAACCTGAGGGCTTCGATAGGATCATCAAAGGGTAATCAGATTACCCAAAATCAAGGTAAAATTAATTAAGAATTAATTTTATTTTATTTTCTTATTTATCAGGTCATAAAATTAGATCTAAAATATGTCAGATCTGATTAGGATCTAAGAGGTAATTTTTCAAATATGCCTCTTCATCCAATCAGATCTGAACGAACCTGACCCAGGAAATCAAGATTTTCCTTCAACCTGGAGTCCCATCCGCATGGGACTCCAGTATTTATCCACATGGGGCGCACGCCATCCTAGGCATGTGCCCTCCATCTGCCCACCAAATGGTAGGTGAACTTGGTCAAAATGTCTCTCCTATGGGGGTATGACACAGGCAGATGTCCGAGGGTCAAAGGTCAACGTTTGACTAAAGTCAAAAGACAAGAATTAGCAAATGATGGAAAATGGCAGGTGCTGTCTCAAATTTATCTCATAAATTAGGACAATCCTTTTCTAACCTGGACAACCTCCAGTCAGACCAGGTTAAGATACCTGAGTGAGCATAAACACATTTAGCTCAGTCGAGATAACTTCAAATGATAATAGAAGGAGAATGTTAAGCTCAATCGTGTGCTAGCATGATTTTCTTGAACCTAATTGAATCTAATTCAAATCAATTGAACTGGGTTAGTCCAATTGATGATATTCAGATCCAAACCCTTATTTGTGTGACCCAATTAGGTTCAATTCTGTATGGTAATGGGATATGTCATGATCCCTATCATCAACATCATCGAAACTTCTTTCGATGGATCAGAACTCTTCTGATTCAGACAACTAGAATGATCGATCATCTAAATCATTCTAATTGCTCCCAAAATCCACCAGTGACACCTAGCAGTATATGGTGGCAACCCATCAAAACTGAAAATGAACCTCTCGGTGCAGCTACTTATGTGATTAAGTTCTTCTATCTTGAGCCCCGATCAGATTAGGGTTAAGGTGAACTCATCAAACCCTAATTTCTATCATATGATTTAATCATTTGATTCAAGTCCGATGTGAAAACCTTAATAGAAACTCTTTCTATTATTTCACTCTCTGCCATGGCCATGGGCTTATGGACTTGATTCTCATGATCATCATAGGGCTGCTCCTCATCCCGAGGTAGATAGATTCCCTCTTGGTGCAATCCAATTCCTACAATGAACATGCTATAGCCAACATACACCTCAGGATTTCTGAATGGCTAGGAGACCGAGTCATGGTGTAGTCAAACTATAACACCCTCAAGGTGAACTATCGATGCACCTCAGGTCAAAGAACCAGACACACCACTGTAGCTTTGAGCCAGTCATGGACAAGAAGGTAGACTTTCTTATGACTGCTCGAGGTGGTCACACTCAGTGCCCTCGTTCTCTAACGAGTACCTGTACTCTCGCTCCGATGTCTCTACACCATGCAGACTCAAGACTCATCTACTATAAAGAAGCGATTGTACACCAACCTTTCCAGATCAATCACCATCCTCATGATGATCCTACGGTTCGGAAGCATTTTATGAGTTAATAATAAAAATTCATGTCTTAAATTTTCAACTCTTGAAAATAAGAATTATCATTATCATTAACTCAAGGGATGTATCACAGACACTAAATACATATTATGATAGAAAATAATTCTATTTTATTATTTATAGTCAAAATTATAATTTTGTCCTTAGAAGTGTATTACAAGTGTCAGCCAATTCTGGCTTCTAGGGCACTCATATATCTAACAACTCCACTTGACCTAAAGCCAATTGGCTACAAGTCTAAGTCCCATCTTCTCAAGTGGGCTTCGATCTTCTAGTTGGCCAACGGCTTGTAAGTGGGTCTACTGCATTTCTGCAGAGTCGACTCTTGACCTACGAACCTTCTCGAGTAATCACGGATGAGGTGGTATCGCCCTCGATTGTGCTTGAATTTCTGGTGAGACTTGGCTCTTAGCAAGGGCTATGTGCCATTGTTATTGCAGTAAGGGAATGGCATCTGATGGCATCACTCAATCTCTGCAACAAACTTTTGTACCAAAGCCTCCTTTAGCTTCTGATGCACGATGTATTCTGCTTCATGGTGGATTGCTA